>CAKAOI010047723.1:43577-86921 GCA_916701655.1 Sebastiscus albofasciatus
CTCTGAGAATATCTAGTGAATGTTCAGTGGACGTTTGTGCAGAAATAACTGCTGCAGCTCCTCCAGACCAACAGAGGTTTCCCGTGTCTTGTGAAGTGACAGAGCTCCTCAGCGAGTAACGTTGTCGTCTCGTTACTTACCGGGTGCCGGTGTCTCCCTGCTCTCTCCGGCTGCGGGCGAATACTGGTACAATTAAGAATAAATCTAGCACCCTCGTTAAGCCTATAACTACAATTTTGAACTCACCGTGACCCTTTGCTTCGTCAAACTCAAAACACCTGGTTTAATCTATATTATAGAGGCTATTAAACAAGTTGCCATGCCAACCTTAGAGCAACCAGCGTTACATCAGAAATGACGCTATGTTGCACGTCTTATCTCAAAGCTTGGATGAAAATCTAATCGGTGGCGAGACAGACAGAGCAGGGCCAACAGAGGACGCCCCAAATGAACTCCTGTTGAGTCGTTGACCTCGCTCCACTCACCGTACGAATGCACTGACTCTGAGAGAGAGAGGAGAGGAGAGGAGAGGAAAGAGAGAGCAATAATCCGTAATCCATAGCTGCCTGTGTGCAGTGAAAATCAGCTTGTCACAGCTCTGGATATTTTGCAGCGGAGGCGACAGCACGCTGTGATCATTCAGCACACAGCTTGCGTCTGTACACCTGTCAGGGCTAGACCCGTGTGTGTTTTTGTTGAGATGCTTTAGTTTTCCTTCTTTTTACTCACGTTGTATCATTCAGCTTTGTGTGTGTGTGTGTGTGTGTGTTTGTTATATAAGACTTAAGAGGAGAGCGTTTTTTTCAAGTAGCATTCATATTTTCTCCATGTTCTCTCTATTTTCGTCTGTAATCACGCAGCCTGATGCTACAATCAACATGTTGTTATTCCACAAGCCCTTTTCTCCCACACACACACACACACACACACACACGCAGGCTTATATCCCGGAAGCACGGAGGCAGGATGGATATTGTAACAAGCATCCGAAAAAATGTTGGTCCAACAAGTGAGACAAGGCTCCCGCCTGAATTAAAGAGGATTATCTCTCTTTAATTTATGCTAATGAATGCACACAGAGTAACGAGAGCAGCATGTTATTGTGCGACCGAAAGCCTGTCTCACTCTCACAAACATGTATAAGCTCACACAACTGTGTGTCATTGCACCATTGAAGCCTGTTGCTTGTGGAACTACACTCATTTCTTTCTCACAAGACACACACACACACACCCTCAGCATTATGCCATTGTGTACTTCCTGGGAAGCTTGTAGTCCAACCGCTGCCAAATCTCACCACCATTGCAAATACACACACACGCTGGTTCCGCTGTGGGACAGTCCCAGCTCGGTTGGATCCACATTCTTTGGTTTGGTTTCACCGCTTTATGCAAAATCTTAAAAAAAAACCTTGTGAGGATTGTCCCCTTTAAAGCTTTGTGAGGCAAATGAAACCTTCCGTGAGAGTCACCGTGATATTCCAAGAGAGAGACTTGTTGGTATTTACCGGTGAGATTAGACATGTGAAGTAACCTGACTGTGCTTTTTGTTATGCGTCTGCGCTGGTGACAGCCGTAGCCGGATGCATCATGTTGTCCATATGTACACATACGTCTGCCTGTCCCATTCACGCGATATCTCAGGAACGCCTTTAGGGAATTTCTTCAAATTTGGCACAACCATCCACTTGGACTCGAGAATGAACTGATTTGATTTTGGCGATCAAAATCAAAGGTCACTTATAGGGCTTGGACGATACAGCTATCTCCCCATTTGATTTTTGGGGGCTGATTCGATATTAGGTATGTCCATAATTAACCGTTTAACTGTTAACCGACATTAAGCATTTTAACCGATTAACGCTATCGGTTAAAATGGTTAAAAGAAATGTTAATAATCATGAAAAAAATCCTCTGTGTCCTCCGGTGCTCCTAGCGGCATCTGCAAGATTTCACAGACCGGAGGAAAACGAGCAGTCAGAGCTGATCTGAGGTCTGCTGTCCAGCTGCCGTCTATGAGCAGCTGTCAATCACTCACGAACTCCAACCAAACGGTCAAACTAGGCAGCGCTGATCAAATATGAGTCAATATTATGTTACCTTAAAGCCTATTTCTCTCCTCAGATGTGTTCAGAATCATCTTGTAGTGTACTGTTTAGCTGTAAAATGAGAACGTTTGTGACGCCGCCGCCATTGTGAAATCTGGTGAATGAAACGCCAAGTTCCGGTCACATGATCGGAGCACAGCCAATAGGAACGCTCTCTCAATGAAATGACCTGTGATTGGTCAAAGTCTCCCGTCACGGGCTAGATTTAAAGCCTAAAAACAGAGCCATGAGGAGGAGCAGAAGTCTAGTTATCTCTCAGGACACTTGAATTACAATATGCTGAAAGGTTATTATGGAATTTTTGCCCAATGATGCCAAAAATAAACTGCCTACTGCAGCTTTAATCAAGAAAACAATCTAATCGACAATTGTTGCAGCCCTATAGTCATTACTATAAGACTAGTAAGGTCATGAAACCAGCAAGCATGGATACACTTTGTCTTTTTTTTCCCTAAAACATTGCTTTATATTCTCCTTATATCATAAAGTATGACAAGTTCCCTATAAACTCATTGTTTCCTATACCACAGATACTATAAAGATATTATAGGATTCCCATATGGTGAGGATGAGGAGATAAAAGCCTCTAAATCTCATCAGCTTTGCTGCAGAACACACACCACCATGTCCCTGTAGTATAATATCATCAGAATATTACAGGAGTGAGACAGTTGTGATTTCCATTAAGGGCTGTGGGAGGCGCGCACACACACACACACTCACACACACTCACACACACTCACACACACACAGCACCGTCTCTCTTACTGCGATACACGTGAGTCTGTTATCAACCAACCAACCAGCCAGCAGAGAGCCAGAGAGCACTCCACTCGATCCAAACCCAGCAGAACCAAGCCGAGCCGAGCCAAACCACCGCACACAGAGGCGTGAACGATGACCTGGTAGCGCATCTTTACGCACCAGATCATCAATCCATCCTCTATAAAGCCTCATTCTGCCTCTTTTCGGTTAAATCTCTCAGAGGAGATCATGGAGACTGCAGCTCACAGGACCGATATTTTCATCTCCCAGCTGCTCCTCTTCAGCCAAATAGGTATGGAACTGGAAATAATCTTGATTTTGGTGGCTGACATGTGATGCATCTGTTTTAGTCTGTTGCAAAAAAATGTGCAATGTGCATTTGTTAAGAGCATTGCATCTCCGACGTGCAGATCTGTCCCTACAATATACAGCTAAATATTCGATTTAGTTTCAGTGCATCCTCTGCAGTACATGCAGGGATTTTTTTCTTGTCATGCTTTGAACATGTTTGTTGATGCAAGTTGGAAGTATGAATGAAATGTGATGTTGTGCAGCAAGACGACGTTTTCTGATGTCTTTCATCAATACTGGATAGAAACTGCTCTCACAGTTGAAGTCTGTTGAACTTATTCGACATAGATGCCAAATGTTGCTTTAGAAACTTGGCCAAATAGGTAAGAAACTAGAAAGGAGGAAAACAAATAATCTGTTTCATTCCCTCGGATATTTTCTGCACACTTGTGTTTCCAAAAATGTGCAATGTGCATTTGTTAAGAAGAGCATGCATTTGATCTGTTCCAATACAATATATAGGTTATACAGCTGAAATATTCCTGTCCACTCACATTTAGTTTCTGTGCATCCTCTGTAGTGCATGCAGAGATTTGTTTTTCTTGTCATGCTTTGAGCATGTTTGCAAGTTGGAAGTATGAATGCATTGTGATGTTGTGCAGTATGACACAGTGTAATGTATGTGTAAATACTGGATTTGAAGAAACTGCATCTCACAGTTGAAGTCTGTTGAATTTATTTGATATAGAGGCCAAATGTTGCTTCAGAAACTCGGCTCAGATTAATACAAATCCAATATCATATTTTACAATATATTAACACCTCTATGATATTTTTTTAGAGACACTTCATGTGATGCGTCTGTTTTATTCCCCTCTGATATTTTCTGCACACTTCAGTCTGTTGCAAAAAATGTGCAATTGGTAGCAGATTCATTTCACATGCATTTGTTAAGAGCATGCATTTCCAACGTGGAGATCTGTTCCTATACAATATATACTGTAGGTTACAGCTAAATATTCCTGTCCACTCACATTTAGTTTGCATGCAGGGATTTTTTTTCTTGTCATGCTTTGAGCATGTTTGCTGATGCAAGTTGGAAGTATATGAATGAAATGTGATGTTGTGCAGCAGCCTGACGACGTTTCTGATGTCTTTCATTAATACTGCATGGATTTGAAGAAACTGCTCTCACAGTTGAAGTCTGTTGAACGTATTTGATATAGATGCCAAATGTTGCTTTAGAAACTTGGCCAAATAGGTAAGAATCTAGAAAGGAGGAAAATAATAATCTTGATTTTGGTGGCTGACATGTGATGCGTCTGTTTTATTCCCCTCGGATATTTTCTGTACACTTCAGTCTGTTGCAAAAAATGTGCAATCGGTAGCAGATTAATTTCACATGCATTTGTTAAAAGCATGCATCTCTGACGTGCAGATCTGTTCCTATACAATATGTATGTAGGTTACATCTAAAATATTCACTCAGATTTAGTTTCAGTGAATCCTCTGCAGTACATGCAGGGAATTTTTTCTTGTCATGCTTTGAACATGTTTGCTGATGCAAGTTGGACGTATGAATGAAATGTGATGTGATGTTTTTCTGATGTCTTTCATCAAATACTGGATTTAAAGAAACTGCTCTCACAGTTGAAGTCTGTTGAAATGTTGCTTTAGAAACTTGGCTTGGATTAATACAAATCCAATATAATATTTTATAATATATTAACACCTCTGATATTTTTTTTAGAGAGACACTTAGTCTGTTTTCATATCGACCGCCTTGAGCTTAAATTCTTGCTGTATTATTCCTATATTAGCCATATATCTAAGTTTATATATAGGGTATGTATTTTTCCCAGTTTGTAGTATTATTATACCTCTCCTTGTTTAAAGGAAGTCTACTGTGGCATCCATACTCCCACATGTCCAAAACATTTTCACCTGATTGATTTTTTACAAGCCTCACTGGCTGTATGTCTAGAGAATAAATACGTAAACTAATGGTTTGTTAAAAGTCCCTCAAGATATGAGTCAGAGCAGCTGTCAAAGCACAGATCCTCTTTGGTAAAGAAGTCTGACAGTATAGGACACCGCTGATTTCAGTAACGGATGCAGAAGTAGTCCGTGTACTAATCTCCAAAGAGTAAAAAACACAAATCTCCAGTCAGTAACGAGATGAATCATCACTTCCAAGTTTCATCAAAATCAGACCAAATCAGTTTTTTGAGCATTTATAGCGCAACATGGTGCAAACATACATCACTTCAAATGAAGTTACAATCAGACCAGAGCACTTGAAACATCAAGTTTGAGATAAAGAAATTGGACCTTTAGTTTTAGAGCTTGAACAATATATGTCAGCCAATGACTAATGAGAAATTGCAGCAAAGAAATACCAAAGATATGTTTGTGGTAGTTTCGAAACAGTACATAGTTTGTCCACTAGAGGCTCTGACAAGTAGATTTTTTTCCAGCTTTAACCCTCTGAGACCCAGAGTAGAGCCAAATTTGTCTTTTTTAGGGGGCTACAGGGGGTCTTTATTGGGTGATAGCAGGTCAACAGTAGATGTCACATAGAAGTGGTGTACATCACCTGAAAGCTGGGAACATGAAGATTAATTTGAGATGCAGTTGTTCCAGTCATAAATCTTTAATAAACATTAATAATTAATTGATTAAAATAAATTGTAAAAGTGTGTGTTACACAGGTTTGGTGCTAGATTTAACCAATTTTCTTTACCTCTCGAATTGATAAAAATTATCAATAATCCCTCCAAAATATCACATTAAGACACCAAGACCTTGAGGAACACCATAGAAAAAGCCATGCTGTGATTTTGATATCAAAAACTTTTGATATTTGGAAATTTCTGAAAGAAAGAATTGCGTTTTTCGGTGATTGGATGGCGAGCACTTCTGTTGTATAAACTGCTCAGAAACCCCCTTATTGTCAATCTAGCTAGGAAAGCCATCCATCCTCTGAATGCTCTAGGTCTCTAGTTTGTGGCTGTAAAGTTTCATGAGGCTGTGATTTTATTACAACTGGGCTCCACAAGAGTCTCAACTTCACAGTGATACCTAATTTATGTAATTCCCAGACTGTTTATGGACCCCAGTATGCAGAAATATTCAAATACATTTGAATACAGAATTTTTAGAATAGGTGAAAATAACACATTTATACTGCATTCGAAAAACTGCATGTGATTATCATAAAGTGGGCAAGTGGGACTCCTTTGAAAACGGCCATGCCAGTTTTTCCCCGCTTAAATTTAACCCAACTTTGGAGCGTTATTTAGCCTCCTTCCCAACAAGGCAGTATGACATGGTTGGTACCAAAAGTAGTCAGTATTCACCCATCTTCACTAAAGCTTTGCTCGACAGTTTGATTTGACCTTCTGAGAAATCAAATAGCACGCTAAAACATTTAACATTGATCCTTAACAAGGTTAGCTTTTTGTTTTTATTCCATAATTCATTTGTTTCTAGGAGGATGAATCTCATGACGTTCAATTCAGATCAGAGGTTTCCAAATGTTTTCATTTCCCGAAGACGAACCTGCGTGTTCCCGTTTGATGAAGACTTTGTGTGATCACATTAACTCAGATGAGCTCATGAGACGTTTCTTATTTGATATAACTTGGTGCAGAAATAGAGAAATGAAGACGCAGTAGATGGGGTTAGTGAGCTCTGTCATTCCTTAAACCTCCCTTCGCTTTTGAGCGGTTGTTTCCAATCACAGCAACGTTATTGCTACTGATTTTGTTTCATAGAATAAAGATCACATTGCCTATAAATGCCAGTGGGGCTTTAACTCCTTCCTCCACCTGCTGTCACCAGAGCACAAAAAAGCTGTTCCTTCTTCTTTATTTTCCTTCTTTCCAGACATCTTGATGCTCTTTTGAGAAAAGCCTTTGCAATGTTAAAGTGTAGCTGTGCTCTGAAGTCACAGCAGTCAAGCTGGTTGAGTCACTTTGCTGTAGCTGTACACAACCATCTGATGTGAAATGGGTTCCTTTAAAACGTTCCTGTTAAATATGCTGCTTAGATACATAACAAGAGAAAAACAGTTGCCTTTAGGGAAAGGAAATACAGCAGCCTCTAGCCATCTGTGCCACAATATGCCTGGACACCACTCAAAATCACACACAAACAACGTTTTCTCGCTCGGCCTCTCGCTCACACTTCTTCCATACAAACACAAGTGGCTGTGATGTTGTGGATGCTCTCATTTCGGCCTTGTTTGTCCAACACAAACACAATCTTCTATGTGGAGAGTCCTTGACTGTGCCATATGCTTTTCAACAGCATGGTCGCCCCCTATACAGTACATCATACATCTGACTTCTCAGCGGTTATCACACCTTCTGCCTGCGGTTCCATATGTGCAGCTCAGCAGGAAAGGGATCTGAGCATGCGTCTAATGTTTTGACATTGAATATATGTAGATACAAGTCACTTTGGGTTTTAGTATGCTGTGATGCTGCCGTCAGAGATTTAAAACTAATCTGATTCAGCTCAGCGTGATGGAAGAAGCTGTACTTTTCCCTTCCCTCTTTCATAGCTCTTCTCTCCAGACCTCATTTTATTCTGCTCAGCTTTCCAAACATGAAGCATCTGACCCCTTGGACCCGTAATCATATGCATTTTGGGGTTGTTTCCAGTAGTTAGCGGTGATGTGGTTACACTCCTACCAAACTGCATGTCAGTTCTCTTATTAGATGACTTCAGCAGATTAGACTGTCACGCGTAGTTGTCTTTGTCTTCACAAGCGTGAAGTTGCACTTTAACTTTTTTAACGTAGTTATTTTAAGCCAAAACAACAACATATTTTTCCCTAAACGTAACTTAAAGTGTTTTTTTTTCCTAAACCTAAAGAAGTTGTAGTTTTGTTGCCTAAACCTAAAAAAGCCTTTTTGTTTGTGTACAACTAACAATTTAAAGTGGTTTTGTTTCCTAAACCTAAAAAAGTTGTAGTTTTGTTTCTTAAACCTAAAGAAGTTGTAGTTTTGTTGCCTAAACCCAAAGACGTTATAGTTTTGTTGCCTTAACCTAATGAAGTTGTAGTTTTGTTGCCTAAACCTAAAGAAGTTGTAGTTTTGTTTCCTAAACCTAAAGAAGTTGTAGTTTTGTTGCCTAAACCTAAAGACGTTGTAGTTTTGTCGCCTAAACCCAAAGACGTTGTAGTTTTGTTGCCTAAACCTAAAGAAGTTGTAGTTTTGTTTCCTAAACCTAAAAAAGTTGTAGTTGTGTTTCCTAAACCTAAAGAAGTTGTAGTTTTGTTTCCTGAACCTAAAGAAGTTGTAGTTTTGTTGCCTAAACCTAAAAAGTTGTAGTTTTGTTGCTTAAACCCAAAGACGATGTAGTTTTGTTGCCTAAACCTAAAAAAGTTGTAGTTTTGTTTCCTAAACCTAAAAAAGTTGAAGTTACTTATTACTAATTATTACTAATACTTCGTGGTTCATAATTACATGGATTACATACAAATTGATTTTGTGGGATTTAGAAGAATTACAGTGCATAACCTTTCGTAGGTATAGTGATGGTGTATGAGAACAGCCTGCTGACGGGGAGGTAGAAGCTTTTAAAGAGTCAGTTCCTACAAATCATGAAAAAAATCCTCCATGTGATTAAAAAATGCCACCATCACATACTGTAAATAACAATATACAGTGTATCTGGCCAACATACCACCATCCACTATACCACAGTTACAGTTTGATGTTTAATGTGTGATCATATGTTCTCCTTGTGAGATGCCATCTGGCCACCCAGAGCACTCAGAGCGTTTGAACCAGAGGGGTTGTATCCGGTGGCATAATAGCACGCCTGATGGTGTAATAGCAATTTCCTACAAATGCTGGCACCAGTTCTGGCACACATTGCACACTGAATGTGTAAATCCATAAATAATGTGTCGAGAGCAGCGATGACAAGAGAGTAAGATACGTAGTACGGGATGAAACTGTCTCGTCTCAGAAGAGCTAAACTTACAACAGTTTTTGTAGGGATGAGACACGTATACAGGCTTATATTTGTTGATTAGCATTTAGAGTGGTGAGGTCCTGTAGATTTCAACAGTGAATAGAACAAGCCTCTACGCTGCGAACTGACTTTTATCATGACACCTGCATGCACACACGCTGGGTATGAGATACACAGTCCTGCTGATGGTTTCACACGATTCCACTGAAGTAGAGATGGTGGTAACGTGGCAACAAATGCAGCAATGTGCCAGCAAAAGAAGACTGCAAGCTAGTAAACATGGATGTAAACGATACTGGGTTTATGAGGGAAATGCATTCAACACAATTATTAGAGCTCAAGGATGCACACAATGGTGAGAAAAGGGCAATCCACACCAAGAACAATAACTATAAAGACAGCTATAGATCTTCTCCTCGCCTCTGTGGAGCTGAAAGACGCACAGCAGCGATTACTTTTCTCAACTGTTTTCTTATTCTTATACATAGCCTTATCTTAATTTCTTTCTCTGCGTTAATGTACAGCAGTAACAGGTCATCAATATCCATTGTGGAGCTCCAACACAGCTGGAGCGTCATCAGTGTGGATGCTCACATCGATATATTTAAATTAGGGCTGTCAAAGTGAAGGCGATAATAACGTGTTAATGAGGCCACTAATTTCTTTGACACATTAACACAATTGATCTTTCAGAGGTTGTGCCGGGCTCAGTTTTAAAGCTAGAGTGAAGATAGTGGCATCATATGAAACTAGAGAACCTAAGGAATCCATTGGTACCAACCATGTCATACTAGCTTGTCAAGAAGGAGGCTAAATAACGCTCCAAACTTATGCTAAATTTTGGCGAGGAAAAAACGGCAAGGCCGTTTTCAAAGGTGTCCCTTGACCTCTGACCTCTGATGTTATGATATGAGCATATTGTTTTATGCTAAATGCAGTACCTGTGAGGGTTTCTGGACAATATTTATCATTGTTTTGTGTTGTTAATTGATTTCCAATAATAAATATATACATACATTTGCATAAAGCAGCATATTTGCCCACTCCCATGTTGATAAGAGTATTAAATACTTGACTAATCTCCCTTTAAGGTACATTTTGAACAGATAAAAAAAGTACAATTAATTTGCGATGATTCACGATTAACTATTGACAATCATGAGATTAATTGTGAATAGATATTTTAATTAATTGACAGCCCTAATTTGAATCTGAATGTAGCTTTTGTTCGGTCTCATCCGGCCAATATGTCATCCATTTAATAAGGTCAGTATAGGGGGGTATCGTTCTGATGGATCGGCACATCCCCAACTGAAACTTTATTGTTTTCAATTAACATTACAAGTGAGTTAAACACCACAGTAATGAGGTTATGACACTTAAGAGACTGGTAGGGGCCATTGGCACCAAGCACACACTCAACACGGTCCATGCCAAAGTGTTGACTCATTAAATGAACCGTCACTGTTTTACTTAATTATTTCTATTCTCATCTCCTCTGTTTTTGTTGACTGTTTCATAGCATGTGATTTGGACTGCGTGTCTTCCTCCTTTTAGCTTTAACTCCATGCTTAAAATGAGATTATGTGTGCGCTAACTTACACGCACACGCATTCTGTACACACAGCCGGATGGAGTCTGTAAACCAGCCAAATAAAAATCTCCACTGAGGGGAATAAATCTTGTTAGAAAGATTTTCCAAAGCCTTCTTAACTGTCTGGTTTCTAGTGGAAAAAAAATATAATCAGATTTTCTTTTTCCTTTTTTGGCATAGATTCGGAAGATTATGATATTGTAGGTAAAAGTTTCATTATAAAATATACAGATATATGTAATTTCCTAACTCAGATCGTCCCTCAAAATGTTGTATATGTCCTACTTTGAGTGCTACCAGTGTTGGCATTGCTAAAATTCACAGATGTTACATTGAATAATTGATTGCCCGCTTTCTACTGTGATATTTTGTCTTCCCTCCCTCTGTCTCTCCCCCTCTTCTTTTTTTCTGGTTTTTCTGCCTCTCCATCTAAAGCATTTTATTCATAAGTGCTCTTCTTCTTTAATCCACTTAGCTGCAGTCTGCTCTTATTGTGGCGGCGTACGGTCACAGTTATTTTAAAGCTGGCCTGTGCCATGAGGACAGACGAATCTCTTTGATGCTGAGCAGCCTGGACGGGGAACTCGGCTCAGTGGAACACTTGTGTCACTCAAAAAGTTTTGTCGGTAGTTATTATTGTAGTTGCTCTCATTGGCAGTGACTGGCGGAAGTACAAAGTCTCAAAGGTAAAAGTGGAATACAACAGAGGAAAGCTCTCTTGTATAGACTCAACAGAGCAGACACAAATGTAATCCTAATACTGGTCAAATATTACATTTGGAAGTTCTTTGAGTCTTTATTGGAATCCGTTGTATCCGCTATATTTAGAATATTTTTCAACAGCGAACTGAAAGTGAAATGTATCTGTACTGTTTTTGTCATCTGAGTATGCTGACTTTGGAGAGAGCATCGATAAGTTTCATTTTCAGTTCAGTTCCCCATCAGAAAGGAGAAGGATAGGGCTGTCTGATGGCAAGATAAAACTGTGAAAATAATCTAGATATAAATTACACTTAAAGGGACTATTTGTAACTTTCAGAATGTCTTCTTATCAGCGACACCTGTGGCCGTGAAATCAACGAAAGTCAGCGTCGAGCTCGCGCTTGCTCGCTCTAAATAGACATGAACGAGCATCGCTCAACACAGTGAGGCGACACACGTCAGCTAAAATCACAATATCACTCTATATTTCAGCTGCTAGGCAGTAATGTTAGCTGACCAGACGAAGGTCTCTTCATGAATCAATGCTGATACTGTGTTTGCTTCTACTGCCTCAGCGCAGCCTCAGGCAGCGGGGCTCTGCAGCGAGAAACTCGTCTCCCTCCGCACACCGGCACCCGGTCGCTAACAAGACGATAAAGTTTCTCGCTGCGGAGCCCCGTCACTTCACAAGACACGGAAAACCTCTGTTGGTCTGGTGAAGCTGCAGCAGTTATTTCTGCACAAACGTCCACTGTACATTTACTAGATATTCTCAGAGCTACTAACTCTCCTGCAGTGTGGAGTGAGCGCGCGTTCACGTCTAGAGATGGAGCGAGCTGAGCGAGAACGCGCGCGCTGTCTGAGTGAAGGCAGGCAGGCAGAGGAAGAGAGGCTCCAGCCACACGCGTGCCCGCATATGCGAGCGCGCATGTGTCCCGACCCGGTACATTTATACGCTTAAAAAGTTACAAACAGTCCCTTTAAGTGGATATCAATATTTTTAGGTGAGCCTTTCTTTTAGGTGGCTAAAATATTTTTTTTCTGCCGTCCCCGTCCACAGCACTGTATTGCTTTGCTCTGGGGTCGGTAACTCCTGTCTGTTTCTCCGAACCTGGAGCAGCCGACCATCATCTACAGTAGGTAATACACTGACTATGGAATAAGTACCTCATACAACCCCACTTCAAAACACCCAAATCATCCCTTTAAGTACTTCCTGTACAATCAAAACATTGTGCTATGTATTGTATGGGTCTAAAATAAGGATTTGTCTTCAGACTGAACATTTGAGACTTGAGGAAGCAGCGAGGGACAGCCAACAGAGGAGCATGAGGTAGAAAAGGCGGGTGGCAGGATCACAAGGGACAAAAGGTGAAAAGGGAGAGGAAGAGTGAAACTAAGTCACTGAAACCACCAAATGCCAACGCTCTCTCTGTGGTCTCTCCAGTCGAGGAGGTCTGTCTGAAGTTACAGCAGCTGACAATGGCCGTCTGTCTCTGTCGGTGCCCGCAGACAAAAGCCACTGTTGTTTTTTAAAAGGCTGGCACCAAGGACTGAGGCTACCGGAGAGGGAGAGAACCTGCTACTACTCAGTTGGCCAGCTGATTGGCACATGAGGCTGCAACAAACACGCACATACTTCAGCTTTTAAGGACATATTTGTGTAAAATTGGAGAAGAGCTCAAGTAATAATCAGACTTTTGACCTTAATCTAACATGCTCTGCTTATAGAATTGTTTTCAGTCATATTTCCCTGCTATGGAGCAGAGCTTGACTTCCACCATGCATCACAGCCGTGGGGTTTCTCTGTTGTATATAGTATTGTTCTTTCTGTCATAGTGCTATACTGTGGTTGTCTGTTGTGTTGCAAATTTTGCAAACACTCTGTTTTAAAGTCTTTTGTGTAGCAGCTTTAGATCAACATCAGAGGTCAGAGAGGTCATGGCAAGCACTGAGGCTCACCCCTAGTAGTACTCCGCTCCTGGGTATTCAAGTTGTGCTCTTGTATTATGTTGCTGATGGTGTGAACTGAACTTAACGTGCTGCACCTAAAGCAAACTGCATCAATCCTGGTTATCTTCTCCTGGTAAAGTAAGGTAATCTGAGCAGAAGCAGAAGGTGGAGAATGTTTACCATCGAGCAGTACGACTGATTTGTTGCAAATTACACGACTTCAGTAGTTCAAAAGTTCAGGGACAAGACAATATGGATGAATCCGGGGAGATACCGGAAATTAGCAAGTCGCCATTACTGCGGTGGCATCTCCCTACAATACGCTTACGTTTGAATGCAAGCTGTCCTAACGGTACGTGTCCACAGGGGCGTTTTTTATCGCGAGGGGACGCGACGCTTCCCAGCTTTGGACCCTCGGTGTGCTGTCCCTAGAAACAAGGCACTCGGCTCCTGATTGGACGAACTCTTTCCCGCCGTTGGCTGCTGCTCCCAGCTTTCAAACCGGAACCAGTATGGAGGCTCGTTTGGAAACTTTCTTCTCTTATTTCACGTAAATAGTTCACTGAAATGTGTTTCTGAAAACATTTGAGGCGAGAAATAATCCATGCAGTTGATGAATCTGTCTTTATTCTGGATCAACGGTTATTTTAAAAGATCCTCGGGAGTTTCGAGAAGTGACGAGTCGCATCGGACGCATCGGAAGTAGACGAGCCCTGAACTTTATGCAAATGAGGAGCGGGCGTCGTGACGCCTAGTCTCTCGAATCGCGACGCCACGCTACCAGAATGCATTGCGCGGCTGCTTACATAGACAATGAATGGGGAGCGTGGAAATGACGGAGCCTGTGGACATGTACCATAAGAGGTCCAGCTTCTTTGAAGTTTACAAAGCTTCTCAAATTAAAGTCTGTTTTTTTATTTTATCTTTCTTGTTTTGTTGTACGTGAGAACCCGCTGTGAACAAACGTATGAATGAAAGTTAGAAAGGGAGATGCAAAGTTAGTACCAGAAGTTGCTTTTCTTGAAGTGCTGACACGTTTATTGTTCAGAGAACCGCTGAGTTCAAAGACAGAAACAAAGACAGAAATCACAACGGTATCTCTTAAAAGCCTTTTTCTTTTTCCTCCAGAATAAAAGCTGATGTTTTGTCGCGGGGGCTTTCATCTGATGAGCTGCAGATAGGTTCGTTATTTTAGGCAGCCGCGGAGCTAAGTGGGAACCAAATCCAATTGGCCTGATGAAAGTTAATGGAGGCCTGTCTATTGCTCCGTCAAGCGTGGAATCCACAGAGTGGAAGTTAACTGGATCTCGGCACACAGAGCCAACTTTCTTTTCCCCCCAGTGAGGAAGTTCATCGGAGGGCTGCCGCTGTGACCAATCGGTGGGTTGAAAGTTGATTAACCCCTCCACCCCCACCAGCCGACCCCCCTCAGTCACAGACACACACATTTCAATTGAAACCTTTGGGTGGGCACTGAGAGTAGCTTCCCCTCCCAAATGCACATATATATCACACACACAGGCACATCCTAAAACAGCGATACGAGAAAAATAAACATGCATGCTTTTATTTGTGTAAGGGGTTATGTTTGCAAGTCTGAGAGCATCTGTGTGTGCGAATACATGTGTCTTTGTGTTATTATCCCTGTCTGTGTGTGTGTGGTGTCTGCCAGACAAGTGAGGAATTGGGGGCGCAACCCCGCACTGAAAGATAGAGAAGGAGAGGCGATGGTTTCGTATCCATGGCGATAGAGAGAGTCGGAGCAGGAAGCCGACAGGAAGTCAGGGTGTTCCACGCGCCATCGGGGGGCTCTTCCGTTGTCATGACGCTGTGAACCGTTGTCATGGAAACTCGGCCGATTCAGGCTGAATGCTGATGGAGAAACGTGTCGCCTGGATTCTTCAATGAAAGTGTATCATCCACAGCCTCAACACTTGAGCAGTGATTTTTAAGGGGACGTTACTTGATTGAATTAGTGTGTATGTTCTGCAATATATAAAAAGCAGTTATGAATGATGGGGTGGAATGGAAGCAGTGAAGATGCACTGTTGTTGACAAGGTTGGAGGCTATCTTGGTGCAGACTACGGAGCCGCCGTGTTATTATCAGTACAGGCGCAACGTAACCCTTGGCGACACAAGCTAAAATAAGAAAATGTCTGATTGTAGTCAAACTGGATGAATATCAGGAATATTATTTATTTTATTAACATGTTAGATTGTTTCCAGTGAGATATTAATGAGTTTATACGGTGACTTTGCTGTTTTAAACATTTCTGTTGCTGCTCTGGAAACAACATTTAGCAGAATATTCGATTCTAGTCCGGTTCTGAGTTTAAAGACAACCAGGTTGACATAAGTGTAGCTAATATGCACACATCAATATTTGTTTATTTATCGCAAGTCGTATTGTCTTCGCAATATTTAACAACAATATTGCACATCGCAGATTTTCCTCATATTGTGCAGGTCTACACTTGACAAAAAAACAAACTCGTACCACTATTGCAAAATTATCGAAAAATACAACTGTGATCTTTTTTGTTTGTTTACTTTGTAAGATACTGCAGGTTTAGCTCCACCACCCCTTAAACTATTTATTCTAACAGCTCATGGTGAAGTAAGACAAACAGGATCATCAACGAGAGGAGACTGAACATAAAACATTACCCGACAAAATGTACTCAAACTGCTTTTTCAGTTACAGCAACAAAACAGTGGAGTGATATCCCTCCGACAACGTTGAAGCAAATGTTTGATTCACTATCGAATATCGGAAAATTGCCAATATTTTAAATCTACAGTTGATTTCTCACCTCAAAAATATTCAGAAGTGACTTAAAAGGACTGTTTGTAACTTTGTAAGCGTGTAAATGTAGCGGGTCGGCGTTCGCGTGTAGCTGCTGTACTCTCCTCCTCTGCCTGCCTGCCTTCACTCAGACAGCGCGCGCGTTCTCGCTCAGCTCGCTCCACCTCTAGACGTGAACGCGTGCTCACTCCACACTGCAGAAGAGTTAGTTTAGCTCTGAGAATATCTAGTGAATGTACAGGGGACGTTTGTGCAGAAATAACTGCTGCAGCTCCTCCCGACCAACAGAGGTTTTCCGTGTCTTGTGAAGTGACGAGGCTCCTCAGCGAGTAACGTTATCGTCTCGTTACCGACCGGGTGCCGGAGTCTCCCTGCTCTCTCCGGCTGCGGGCGGAGAGAGCAGGGAGACACGCTGCAGAGCCCCGCTGCATCAGCCTGCGCTGAGACAGGAAAAGCCAACACTAGGATCAGATCTAAATCATGTTCATGGAGAGACCTCCGTCTGGTCAGCTAACATTACTGCCAAGCAGCTGAAATATAGAGTGATATTGTGCTTTTAGCTGACGTGTGTCGCCTCACTGTTTTGAGCGATGCTCGTTCAGGTCTATTTAGAGCGAGCAAGCGCGAGCCCGACGCTGACTTTCGTTGATTTCACGGCCACAGGTGTCGCTGTTAACAAGCATTTCTGAAAGTTACAAATAGTCCCTTTAAGTGATGAAATAGCTATGTAAAATGTAAAAAAGTAGTCATTTTGGCTGCTTGTTGTGACCATAGCCTGCTCCAGCACTTTGCATTGTGGGATACAGTAGGCTAGGTAGACTGGTATGATGCATACTGGGGATTTTTTCCAAAACCAATGACATCTGGGTATTTTTAGCATAATGTAGATTGTGTTTTCGTTTGCATACTACATGCTGCATTTGGTCCATATCAGAACGTACTACTAGTATAGTATGTGGTTTTTAATACAGCCTTTCTTTCCTCTTCATGTCCTCTTTGTATGTTCTTCTCCTACTGATTAAAGCAGACCGGAGGCTCTGCTCCCCTCGTTAAAGAGTCATCAATGCTTTCAGATACCAGAAAATCTTTAAAGACTCAATTTTTTCCACCAGAAGCTGTATTATTAGTCTGAAGCCCAGCTCCACTGAAATGCTACAGGATTACTAATCGTGCACACACACACTCACTCACTGTGCAGTATTTTCTCAATTTGTGCCGAGCAGATGGAAACGGTGCATCTCACTGCCCTAACTAACTAGGCACGCAGATTAGTGACACACACACACACACATAGGTCCCTCACAACTGAAGCGGACACGTGCAATCATACATGCTCAGTGGATAAACCAGAACTCGCCGCCTGCATGCACAGAAAACACACATCGAGACGCTCGCATGTATCTGCCAACTGGCTGCCTTCCTTTCAGTCCTTTCCCCCCCCGTGCTCTCTGCCTCTTGTGTGTTGTGTCCTAAATGTCATCTCACATCACACACTCCTTACTACTTACACATATGCCTTATCGTCTTTAATAATTGTGTTTCCGCGTCATTTGTCAGAGATATGGATCTGTGTATGTCCACGTCTGAGACCCTGCATATGTGCGTGTGAACATATGTCTTGTGTGTGTATACGAGCGTCATTTATTCATAGCTTCCTGATAAGATAATGTTCTGCCTGCCTGGTTTGGTTTTTAGCCCCGAAGCAAAGATTTGAGGTCAGTCCCCCGCAGGGTCTCTAGTCACAGCTCAACGAAAATATCTCAGCTCCACATTTTTGGAGGAAACACGCCCATTCATCCCCTTAACACCTGACCTGACTCGAGCCATCAGTTTGTACACAGGACGGCTAAAAATAAATAAAATACAGGTGAATTTGAGGAAGAACAACAGTTCTACTGGCTTAAAGGAACACTGTGTAACATTTTAGGGGATCTATATATAATATAATATTCATCGCTATGCTTTAATTAGTGTTTAATCACCTTAAAGTAAGAATTGTTTTGTTTTCGTTAGCTTAGAATGAGCCATTTATATCTACATAGGGAGCGGGTGCTCTTCATGTTTCTACAGTAGCCCAGAACGGACAAACCAAACACTGTTATTGTTATCTGTTCAAAATGTACCTTAAAGGGAGATTTGTCAAATATTTAATACTCTTATCAACATGGGAGTGGATATATATGCTGCTTTTTGCAAATGTATGTATATATTTATTATTGTAAATCAATTAACAACACAAAACAATGACAGATATTGTCCAGAAACCCTCACAGGTACTGCATTTAGCATAAAACAATATGCTCAAATCATAACATGGCAAACTGCAGCCCAACAGGCAACAACAGCTTTCATTGTGTCAGTGTGCTGACTTGACTATGACTTGCCCCAAACTGCATGTGATGATCATAAAGTGGGCATGTCTGTAAAGGGGAAACTCGTGGGTACCCATAGAACCCATTTACATTCACATATCTGGAGGTCAGAGGTCAAGGGACCCCTTTGAAAATGGCCATGCCAGTTTTTCCTCGTCAACATTTAGCGTACGTTTGGAGCGTTATTTAGCCTCCTTCTTGATAAGCTAGTGTGACATGGTTGGTATGGATTCCTTAGGTTTTCTAGTTTCATATGATGCCGGTATCTTCACTCTATCTTTAATAGAGCTTGCTTGGCAATCCTTATTGTTGAGCTCTGCCAATGGACCAATCCAGTAGAGTCATCGGTACATCTCTAGCTGTCTCCTGCACTGCCTCTGAAAAATGTCAAAGCAACGAAACTCCAGTCAATTACCCTGAAATATACTAAAGCTTTTGTCATGTGGAGACGCAGCAGTGATCACTTTCCACTTGTCAGCACAGCGTGCGTGTTTTAGTTAAAGCTGAGTTTTAAATAACAGGACAGTTTGGTTTTTATTAGGCTTTTGTGGAGCCAAAAGGAATTGGTGATACCCCAGTCTGGCTGGACATAGTGGGGTGTTACCTGACACTACGTGTGTGTGTGTGTGTGTGTGTGTGTGTGTGTGTGTGTGTGTGTGTGTGTGTGTGTGTGTGTATGTGTGTGCATGTGTAGGTTTTTTAACCCCCCAGCTGTTCAACTGTATTACCACCTCCAACACGGGGCCCCAAATTCTCACGGTCACCCTACACACACTCACAAAACCGTCTCCCTTGTCCCCACCAGAACAACTGGAGTGCGAGACACTCTCCACACACTCTATTACACACACACACGCACACACACACACACACAGTGATCCCAGTGATTGGCTTGTCTGATAAGGTTTTATATTGCGGCTTTAATGCTGTCGTGTCCCTGCGGAACAATGCACGGTTTGTTTCGCACTCCGAAACAATATCCTCCATTTAATATGGAGCCTAATCTCATTAAGTCATAACCTGTGCTGCTGGACTTCACTGTGAGGCTCCGTTCATTCAGCCGGACAGAGGAGACGAATGGGGGCAACTCCCGTGCTGCAGTGTTAGTAGCAGGACACAAATGGACCATAAAGGGTCCTAAAAACGCCTGGGCTCGCGCATTTGTGGAAAAAATTATGATTTTAAAGCTGCACCAGGCAACATTTCTATATATATCACTGTATATTCTTATACTTATTTGGGCTGGGACCATACATCTATCTCCAAATTTGGGTGCCGATTCGATATGTATTGCGATTTTTAAGTGTTGCGATTCGATATCACGATCAGCGATTTCTGTTAACTTTTTTAACAGTAGACCATGGGGAAAAAGTTGAATCGTACACTTCTAGGGACTTTTACTTTGGAAAATATCTAAATTGATACGGTAAAAATGTTTGATTTTCAACATGTATGTAGTCAGAGATGTCCTGAAGTCAAAAATATCAGTCCGTGTCAGGAGTTTTTTATATACAGTTCCCTTTGTTAGCACCTTATTTTGAAAACCGGACGTAGTCACACGTGTATACTTCCTCTAACTTCGCCAAGTCCATCGCTAGCTCTCCCGTCAGCTCCGTTCTCTTTATACATCCATGGTCAGCTCCATCGGGGCCGTTTGAACACATTTAACATAAATGTCAGTATATGGTGCTCTACAGTTGTAACGTCGGCTCATTTGACCACGGAGACGAGAGTGACGGCCGGCTTGACCGCACGTTACCGCGATACGATAATGCTTCCTGTCCGTGACAGAGTTAGCATGCAGCTTTAGCCATGATGTCTAGCTCTGCTTTTCCTGGCAATGTGTGAAACCCAAAGTGTATCCATCCTTTACTGTATGTGTAGCGTTTATAACATTGGATTTAACGTGTGAGGGTGCAGGTCGTATCCACACAGACCCTCTGTCGTTCTATACTCTCTTGTTGCGGCCTGCGGTTTGTTTTGGTTGACGGATACGGAAAGGATTTGACGTCACGTTACTCAGACTACAACAATAAAAGCGGTAACTTCCTTCTACCTCTGTATAGACTCAAATGAAGCAAATATATCAATTCTGGCATTAAAAAAATCTATTTCAAAATCGCGATACATAGGTGAATACTAATAATAATACTTAATGGATGAAAAAGAAGAGAGAGAGCTTCACTAGTCTTCATCTCCTCCACAGGTAATTGGATAGTTGGGATTGGATTTAATGGGTAATTAAATGTCCCAGCCACCAAATGGACATTTAATCGAATGGGTAACCGATGGTGCTGTGCGCTGTCCTATCAACATTTAAGTTAAAGTGTTCACTAACAAGTTATAGATCCTCTCTCTGTCCTCTCTGCTCCGTCTATGTGCATCCATATTGTTAATGGTCCTGTGCACATAGTTTCCAATATGACCTGCAGCAAATCAGACAGAGGCTGACACGGTAAGATAAGGTGACAGAGACAGCGAGACAGTGAATGAGAGACAAGTCAAGCGTACTAATATAACCAGCTGACACTCAACACAGCTGAATGCTATATAAGTTATAGTCTGGCCCCTGGAGGTATGCGCCTGTATGTATGTGTGTAGATGTGACACGAAGGTCAACAGGTGTCACGTTTTATGTGACACGGGTGTACAGGGGTGATCAATTTATGGCAGCGTTCGTCTCGGAGTCGTTTCACTTGGCAAAATATATTTAACAGCAATTTGTAGTTCACTGTAGGAATGCTACTCCTCATTATGTGTTGACAGAGGGATTCATTGATTTACTGTATGCTGAGAGCTGCTCAGAGAGGACTACATTTCGTGTCACCACAGGATGAATCCTAATGACTATTCCTCTACCACCATCATGAAGTTGACGTTGTCTTTTAGTGAAATGGCTCAACGACTATTGGATGGATTGCCTTGAAATTTGCTGGAGATATCAACGATCCCTGGAGGATGAATCCCGATGACTTTCAGGGTTCAACATTAATCATGGCCTGATGGCCCGTGGCCACAAGAAGTTACTCTGTGGCCACCAAATATCCCCTGTAGGTTTTATCAGGTCTCTCAAAAGGTCTCTTAAAATCTGTTTGATTACATTGTTTTCTGTTGGTGTGTCCTAACTGTCCGCGAGCGACAAAGCGTTTAACAGAACTGAACTTTGATCGGACGCCCTGTTTCTATTTATTCCCGTCACTCGCTTTGAAAGCGCCGCAATGGACGAGGAACGGCTGATTCGTGAAGTTGAAATGAGGAGTTATATTTAGGGATGTGATTGTAATCTGCGTGCCTAGTTAGTTAAATAACGGAGTTTGCATTGCATACATTATGATGCCTTCAAGCTCTATTCAGTGAAAATAAGTATTGAGCAAAGGTAAATTAGAACATTATCATGATGCATTCAAATGTAATCTTTTAAAATGTAGTTTTTGATGGAGAAACTTGAATAAAACCTGATGTTTAAGAAGATATTAGAGAGGTAACTATGACCTGTTTAACCTCCTAACACTAGCTCTAAGCAGTTTATAATACATAATTAAAACTACTAACGTCAATCAAATCAAAGCACATATTTCCTAATCATTTCAATTGTGGATTAATGCGAAAAAGATAGACTGTATCTTTTATAGTGCGTGCACTAAGAGACTGTCAGAGAACGAAGAACTTGAGTTTTCAATCTAAATAAATCATTACATATTTTTATTCTGTTAATGTCACAGTTAAGGGAGGTTGTGTGTTAAATTGCCTTTTCTGTATTGCCACTAAAAGACTCTTCCTCTAGCCAACGGTACTTTACATCTTTAATCCAGCATCAGCTCATTGTTTTTATTCGTCCACTACTTTGTCTTATGACCAAACATCTGCAAAACTAATGATATTCCCATCATTCTCAGCTGTACGTTGTTAATAATGCATGAAAAGATGGTGAACACTCTGCTTAAACATCAGCATGTTAACAGTCTGAGCATGTCTGACATTAGCGTTTAAGTACTGCCTCACAGAGCTGCTAGCGTAGCTGCAGATTCAAGGCTTGGTAGGGCATGGATTGTTGATTTGGGTCTAGGACATCAAGGTGAAATCTAATGGTGGTTGTAAATGGTAAATGGACTTGCATTTATATAGTGCTTTTCTAGTCTTCCGACCACTCAAAGCGCTTATGTTGTGTGAATACGTTGATTACGTTGTATGAATGTTGTGATGCTTGGTCTTTTGTATCAAAATCAAATGCATTGTGCGCCCATTGATCCACTGCTTTGGTACCGAATCACTTTAAAACCTAGTTTGTTTAAAGAAGAAAAGGATAAAATGCTGTCGTTTTTCTGGAGAAATCACACAGCCTCGTTTATCAGCCTTCAAACTAAACCCTTCATAGATGGATAAATTCACTGAACCGCACAGACACTTTCACTCCTTTGGGTTGAACACACACACACACATGCTTTCTGTCCCCCGGAGGAACATCATTAAATAGGACAACAGTAATCACATCTACTGTTAAAAATCAGTTTGTGTTGGTTGTAAATGCAGCCGACGAACGCATCCCTCATCTCAAGGATTCGGGCTAAATCAGCCCCAGGAGTCCTGTAATCCAACACGGTGCTATTCATTAGTGTTCAGCTGGGACCGGCTCACTTATCCCAACACTAATAACACACAATCCTCCCCGCAGCGTCCCAATCCCAAAAAACAGACATCTACGGCTGCTGCTGTTAAAGAAAGAGAATAATTTAAAAACTAGTCATTATTGGATTGGGATTCAATGCGGTTACAAGAGTTTTGAATACCAATGATGAAATAAACGCTCCAAGGTTCACAATCTGCAGCACACCAGCTAGCTTTATGTCTTTCCCCATTAATCTGATTGAAAGCAACGATTTCATGGCCCCTCTTTCTGGGTCGTTTAAAAGCCTTTATACGAAACATGAGAAATCGGTAACTGAAGAAGTGCAAAGGTCGAGGCCAAGTGGATCCGGCGAAACAGTAAATTGCAACACTTCATCACAAAAATCTCTGGTGGAATGAGCGGAACGTGATGGATTGACGTAAGAGGATCTGAGGGCGACACACCAGCCTGTCTGGAGGGTGAGAGCACAAGGTTAAAGTTGCCTTTGTGATCTTTGTCCACGTTTTTTGTGTGAGCGCCTGGCTTAAAGTTGTAATCCTAAAGATTTCAGTTCATCTGGCGACACCCGCGGCTACCGTGATAATAAAGTGCGGTTTAATGCCACAGCTGCAGACATTCCTTTGTCAGCAATACGTTATAAGAACAACTGGCTCCTTCTTTTTCCCTTCAGTATTTTAACCTGATTCACTGTCAAAAAAACAAAATGCTGCAAATTACCAAAAACTATGCATTTCTAATGTAACAAATCAAAACATCTTCATGCAACGGTTCGTATGAAATCTAAAAGTTCCTCGTTTTTCATGCTTTTTCCTATGAATCTCCACGCACGTGTCAATTTCCGCTTCAATCTTTTCAAAATAAACTTCCGTCTTCACAGGAAACACTTTGGTTAGGTTTAGGCAACAAAACCACTGAGTTAGGTTTAGGAGAAGGTCGTCGTTTCGGTTAAAATAACACCGGAAGTGGCGTAACGTAAGTACGGAAGTTACGTGACAAATCAACGTTAACTTCTGTTTTCACAAGCGATACAAACTGGTCTCCAGGGAGAAAGTCCGATGTTTCTTGCTAGCCACCCGTTCACCCCGACCTCCTCCCTACGCAGTGACAGATGGCTTATTTGCTTCCATCATTGTCCCGTTCACTGTACTGTTTCAAATGTAATTTAGGGTTTGTACTACTGTTGACATCGTTGACTTAAACTTACTTTACTACTGTACGCAGCGTTTGTTGCTCTTTATACTTCCTGGTTCACAATTACGTGGATTACATACGAATTGACGGATACAAACAAATTACAGCGCATTACTTTTCGTAGGTATAGCTACAAACGGTGTAGGAAAACAGCCTGAACAGAATACATTGTGTTTTCTCTGACTGCTTCACAATAAAAGCCATCATGTGTTTCATCAGTTGCTTTTAATGTGGTATATCAACAGTAGGAGATGTTGGGAGTGGTGGAGTGAACAGTAAACAGTGAGGCTGATAAGGTAGGACATTTTAGTGCAGGAATGGCGGAGTCCACCTCTAACATTAAAACTATTATATATCTATATATAGCGTTGTAATTACTGAATGTAAATACCTTAAATTTCTATTGTGAAGAAATGCCGGCTATACATAGTGTAAAAAATGAAAATCTTAAGGAATATACCGTTAACATTATCTCTTCCAAAACAAAAAACTGGCACAAGCTGCTCACAGGATTGAGATGTAAAGGATTAAATGTCCAGTGAGTAGGATTTAAGGGGATCTGTTAGCAGATGTGCAATATAATATTCATAACTATGTTTTCATTAGTGTATAATCACCTGAAACTAAGATTCGTTGTGTTTTCGTTAGCTTCAGATCTACATAGGGAGCAGGTCCTCTGCACGGAGTCTGCCATGTTGCTCCCCTGCCATGTTTCTACAGTAGCCCAGATCTGACAATCCAAACACTGGCTCTAGAGAGAGCTTTTCACATTTTTTGTAGTACTCCGACACGCTTGTGAAACTGCGGTAATGTGAGCCGCAGAGTGCAATACCGTGATACCGCCAGCCGCCGTCTGACTTCCAAGGATAGTCTCTGGGCGAGGCGAACGGCGTTACCACGGTTACCAAAATGCTGCCCATTCCATTTGGGAAAAATAAAATAACATAACTTTCCTTCTACATCATTTAATGCTTATCAGGTCCGATCAAAAGTCGTTCCAAAACACATCCACCTGGTTGATAAGTTGGAGCTAATGATGTTCACTCGTGCGTCGCTTCAACATGTTTTGCCATGTTACATATTTATGAGTGGAGCTCTCGCTGTAAATTATCCTCAGTGACTGACACTTTAGTGTGAGTGAAGCTTTTAGTTAGAGTATCAGGTGTCTGGCTGACACACATCCTCGTTTGGCTTCATTATTCAGTCATCCGCACTCATGCCAATACACGGGGCATCGCTCAAATTGAGCTGAAGCATACTTTTGTTACATATTTATAAGTGGAAACCAGTGCTTTACTCCGTCAGCTGCCCCTTGATTCCTCCATTGAAGACAGGTGTATGAATGTGTGATGATGAAGCAGAGCATTGTTGGAAAACTGCATGTCCGTTGACCTTTCCTACATGAATAAAACATCCGTATAAATGTCTTGTTGCCACCGCGGCCACCTAAACCTTTAATGTCAGGTCTCTGAAGCCTCCGGGGAAATCCGATAAAGCAGATAGAGTGCAGATGGGTGGAATAATGCAGTGATTCAGCTGCGAGCTTCATGCATGGCTAGCCTGCAGCGATGAAGTCCCATCTCTATCCGATGTGCTCTTAAAGCCGAGCACCGGTGTCTCTTTGGCTCCTGGCTCTTTGCCTCACCTCGTCCCACTGCTTCCTCCAGTGACTGATAGCTACAGTATGCATCTCTTCAGCTCTTACTACAACCACACCGCTGCTTTAGAGATAGGAAAAATGTCATTTTATCATTTTGGAAACCATGTAACTGTGTTATCTCATGTTGAAAAACTACATACACAGTTTGAGCAGGTTCCCACTACTGTAAAATGATGTACATAATAACCTATCTGGAGGTCAGAGGTCAAGGGACCCCTTTGAAAATGGCTATGACAGTTTTTCCTCGCCAAAATTTAGCGTAAGTTTGGAGCATTATTTAACCTCCTTCCCGACAAGCTAGTACGACATGGTTGGTACCGATGGATTTGTTATGTTTTTTAGTCTTATATGATGCTGAGCCTCACTCTTCACACTTTAAAACTGAGCCCATTAGTGGCGTTAAAATGAATTTGTGTTAACGCGTTATTATCATGTTAACTTTGACAGCTCTAATAGAAAGATATCTGATAAGCAAGATGTTAATATTTTGTGATTTGTAACCTGTTCACTACTTCTTGCAGAAAGTATTTTATAACAGAACGAGAAGAAATTACAACAAATGAAGGAGAGAGAGATGCAACAAAAGCTTCCCAGCCGGATTCAAACTTGTGACGTTGCAGTTCATGATTAGCGTCTGAACCCCGCAGCCAGGCACCCTGGCAGCTATGCATCTATGCATGAAAATGTGAAATACTCACCGGCGAATATTATAAATGTCTAGGGCTTTTATTGTGAAAGGTAAGAACGGAAGGGGTGGATCTGGTCTGCACTGCCTTTGCCCAGGTTGAAAGGCGTAATAAAGTTTGCTGTACTGGCTCGGACAACAAAGAGCCACCATGTTGTTATTGTTTCATAAATAAAGGCGCAACTCAACTCGTTCCGCACAACTTGATCGGTCGATGCCTTTATTTGTGGTGCGAAAGCTCAGAAAATCAATGTGCGCGTCTAGAAGGCAACCCCCAAGTTGCAAAATTCTCATGAGATAGTAAAGGTTAGGCAATGACCTTGAATGGTCAGGTTTAGGATAGGTCGTCGGCCAGCGAGTCTCACAAGAGTTTTTCCACAAGTTTGCAACTTGGAGGTTACCTTCTAGACACGACCAAAATCAACCTCGTTCCCAAAGAAAATGTATGCTTTTTTGCTTTGTAATATGATAAACAACAGTTTGAAAAAATCTATTAATGTGCGAATTAATCACATGAAAAAAACACCCCGGTGCGTAAAGGCCGTTAATAAAATGCCTTGCAGTTGCCTGATTAATACCGGGTGTTGGTGAGCTCCGACTCTAGAACTGTTTCCTAACGTCATGAGAAGCTAAAGGTAATCTTTGTCCTTTTATTGTACTTAGTTTGAGCAGGTCAGAGCACCATATACGTGTTAAAAACATCAATATACAATGTGAGACGACGTTCATATCCTCTCATTCCTCCTCCAACGCCTCCGTGTCACTTGACTGAATCAACCAGCTCAGACACAGCGGTTGGCTGAGAGGTGTAATCCGTCACTGTAGAAAAACGGACTTGGCCAGCTCGGTCCTGCGAGTGCAGCTTCACTTCACTGCAAAAGGAACTTTTACTTAATAGTCACGTCAGGATGCATCAGCCGACTGACCTGAATAAAGGGCGACTGATGTCAAAGCTGGTCTGTCTGGGTTTGTAAATCTGGACTCAGGCCAGTTGCAGTTTTAAAGACAACAAGGGGAGAAAATAAGTTTAACATATTATGTGTATTATATTTTGAAGATATTTCTAATGCATTTCTGCTCTTCAATCAAACAGTTTCTCTATTTTTAAGCCAAAGAAATCTCCCAAATACATTTACTTTTCAAATGGAAATTCTCTTCTCTAATAAGCTCTCAGAAATCACATTGAAACAACAGGTGATCCTTTGGTTATGTGTGCGTTTGTGTCGCGGTGGTTAGCCAAGGGCAAATTAGATTAAAATTCGTCACAGTGTGACGTTAATGAATCCATTATTGACGCCACAACGCCACAGTCAATTCCATTCTTCACTCTTTCCCCTTTTTGCCAGCTTTCATTCATTTCTCTCGTCGGCCTTTCCTCCTTTGTGCCGACATGAATGCAATCATCAATACGCTGGATTTATAGACGGCGGTGTGAATACATCACGCTGGGAGCAAGGCTTTAAATAAGCTACTAAATTTATTGGTGTTTTGTTATTTTCTTCCTTTTATTTCCCGTCTATATATTTTTCATTCAAGTCTTTATGTTTTTTGTCTTATACTGTATTTTATTCAAAGTTTCTTCTTTTCTTTTTTCACTTTTTTCACTCCTTTCTACTTTCTTAAGTCCTTCTCAAAAACACTGTATAGATTTTTAATTAACCTCTTAAGAATCCGACGGCCTGGTACTGAAGTTACTGGTATCATATGAAACTAGAAAACCTAAAGAATCCATTGATACCAGCCATGTCATACTTGCTTATTGCAAAAGAGGCTAAATAACGCTCCAAAGTTAGGCAAAATTTTGGCGAGGAAAAACTGGCATGGCCATTTTCAAAGGGGTCCCTTGACCTCTGACCTCCAGATATGCCTCATCTCATTGGCTTTATGTCGAGGAAAACCAGAGCGATGCTAACATCCTGGTTGACCTACAAAAATGCATCATCCCTCGAGCACTCTTGGTCGCCTAAAAATGTCTTATTCAGCGTTCGGTTGTGCTTAGCTCCACCTTTTTGTGTCATGTCTGGTTGCAAAAAACCAAAGTGGCAATGGCCAAAACGCCGAAATCAAGGCTTCAAAACCATGGATGTATTAAAAGTAACTGGATACAGCGTTGGAGACGGGGCTCCGGTCATTCCTATGAGAGTTGCTCATTGGTGCATGAAGCCCAAATGGCTCGACTTCTGTCTGGAAAAGTACCTGGATCTTGGCGAAGTAGCGTCCGAGATGATTGGAGTAGCGTCCGCTCGGTCACATGACTTGGTCACGGGGTTCCAACGTCACGCTGTCGTCACGGCTTGTGCTCCAGCCTCGTTCTGGGTCTCACTCAGATGAACGGAGGAAGGGAAATAACTCTAGATTCAGCTATTCGTGCGTTTTACAACTTTAAAAACATATTTTTTTTAAATAA
Source organism: Sebastiscus albofasciatus (assembly GCA_916701655.1). Lineage (NCBI taxonomy): Eukaryota > Metazoa > Chordata > Actinopteri > Perciformes > Sebastidae > Sebastiscus > Sebastiscus albofasciatus. The sequence continues at coordinate 72,727 of CAKAOI010047723.1, forward strand.
GGGCTATTAGAGTATTCGTACTGGGGAGTTGATTCACCTCAAAAAAAATTATCCGCTGAGTTACAGACGTCTTTTTCCCAAATGTAAGTCTATGGGAAAAAGTCTTTTTGGGCCCAATGCATCACGTGACGGACACAGAAGTTGCAGTACTGCCGTTTGGCCACTACGAAAGTCTGGATCGACGACCGGCGCTCTTCCTGGGGGCTTCAAAACGTCAGTCCACAAACCAATGGGTGACGTCACGGTGACTACGTCCACTTCTTATAATACAGTCTATGCTCACAAGCCAATCAGAGCAGACTGAGCTTTTTTCGGGAGGGTTTTTTTTAAAGAGACAGGCGCTAAAACGGAGCGTTTCAGAATGAGAAGGTATATTGATTCAGACAGTATGAGAAAAATAATGTTTTGTTTTACATTAAAGCACGTAAACCTGTTCTATAGAAACCCAAAATACAAATATGAACCTGAAAATGAGCATGATATGTCCCCTTTAAAGGCTTCATCCAACCATTCAGCAGAAAGTTGCGTCTAACTAAATATGTTTTTATTTTTAGTCATCATCATCATCTCTTTTGGGAAAAACAGTAAAGACGCAAAAGTGAGTCAAACAAGTGTGAAGTTCAACATTAAATCCCCCCCGTGGCTGCAACTGTTTGTTGAATATTCATCGATGCAGAACATTTTACAGATGATACAGAAAGGGTTTTGTTTTCGGCGTGGATGTTCTGCATTTCACGTCTTCAGGACTTCAACAACACATAGTTTGATAAAACTACAGTGATTTTCTCCCAATGTTTGTTTTTTATCCCGCTGTAAACAATAGGATTATCGTGTGTTCATCTGTGCCACATAGATAGACGTAATGCAGTGGATATGGTGGTAATTGTCCGTGACCTAAATCTGACTCTACACACAGAGCTTTCATCTTCTGGCAGGATAGGTGTTTGGTTCGTTCTGTGAGGATGCATTGTGTTATTCCCCTTATGTGTTTATGTTGTGTGCCAGTCCTCCTTTATGATGAGTTAGTATATCTGTATTAGCATTTGACCTCTGCTCCTCCTCTCCTCTTCTCCAGCTCAGCAACAGGCTTTGTCAGATTATATACGTTATCTGTTCCACTTTTGACCTCGCTGATCACATGAAATATACCATCTGGTCGTGTGTTGTAAGTGCTTTATGGTATCACTGTTAACACCCGTCACGTGCAAACGTATAGGCTTCATTTCTGGCTGCAAAAAAACCTCATGAAACATGAAACGTATGTTTTTAGTATGTGTCACCTTAATGGGAATGAAATCTTGGCAGAGTTAATGCGGGGGATTTTTGGCTGTACAACTTACCATCAAGTAACACTTGATAATGTCGCTGACAGAAATACACCGTGTTTATTATACAGATGCAATGGCTTCTATGTTATCAGTTAATTTACTGGCTCATTTAAGTGTTCGCTATATTTAGAATATTTTCACTGCTTTATCTCACCATCAGACTGACCTTTCCGACGGGGAACTGAAGCCGTTATCTGTGCTCTCTTTAAAGCCGAAAGCCGCAAGATCCTTTGACTAAACCAGTAATTTTACCTTGCAGAACACAGAAGGGGGTTGCTCATGGTCTGCCGCTGCTTCGTTCCCAATCGAGCCTTTCTTTTAGGTGGCTAAAATACGTTTTGCTGCTGTACATTGCTTTGCTTCCCTACGGTACTCCTGTCTGATTCTCCAAACTGGGAGCATGCCGACTGTCATCTACTGTAGGTGATACAGTGCTCCAGGGATGATGTATTTTTGTAGGCCAACCATGATATTAGCATCGCCCTGGGTTCCCTCGACAAAAAGCCGATGGGACTTTTTTGGATTTTTGCAGAAAAAAGGCTCTGTGGCAAACAAATGTTTCTGATACTTCCACGTTTTGTTCAGCAAGATAATCTCCACAAATGAACATCACTTCTATGATTTTTGAGGCGTGAATGCAATCGCCAGAAGTAAAAAGTTAGGCTGTAAATGAACTACACCATGGTCGCATGAGGCGAGTAAACACAACGAGGCTGTAAAGGCGGACGAGTCGGCGTGATGACGTTTAGTCGTCTCATTTAGCCACTTGTTAGCAACCGTCTTTTTAAAGACATGTAAAGGCTTCAAAACTCATAAGTGGGATATTTACTGATGTATTTTATATCGTAGAACAAACATTATAATCTCTTGTGTTAACCACAGACCTTATTTTAGGTATCTAACTAAAAAAAACACTGACTTCCAGACGAGGGAACCGGAAGTGCTAAAATACTAACTCATTTCAGTGACTACGGATAAGTACCCCATACAACTCCACTTCAAAACACCAGAATTATCCCTTTAAGTAGAAATAGCACGAGGAAGAGAGATCTACGAGTGTTATTCAGTGTCCTCATGTGTCATGGAGCAAGAGAAGACGGCTCGACAGGGACACAAAGCTATTAGCGAATGTACAGCTAGTACAAGAATCAGACGAGTGGCACTCACACACTGAACTGTGACTTCATACATCATTGTATCCTCGGCTGTCCCTGAGTGAAAATTACTACCATGAAATAGAGAGCTGTGTCTCTCTTTGTGTGTGTGTGCTGAGAAAAAATGATGTTAATGGTGTAGCAGTTCTCTCCTGCACCCTGTAAAGTGCTCCACTGTACGGTGATAAACAGTGATATTGGTACCCTGTGTGTGTGTGTTTCTATTAGGGGGACCAAAGGTTAGTGTTGCTGTTTCTGCTACAACTCAGAAAGCCGTGTGTGCTGCACACAAATCATTTTCCACCTTTGGAAAAGATGCTCCGGCACTCTGTGGGAATCAAGTCACTATATGAGCAGCAGCAGCTGAAGTAATGCCCTGAACCGCCTGAAGATGACTCAGAATGAGATGGCAGTCGCCAGCTTTCGTCTGTTGTAAATGTGGCTGTTGTTCCCCAGGCTATCTCAACATTGGCTGTTCATATCATAGACTGTATATAAGGAGTGAACGTAGTCACCGTGACGTCACCCATTGGTTTGTGGACTGCCGTTTAGAAGCCCCAAGTTTGGCATTTTGGCCGTCGCCTTGTCGTTTTTTTTGCAACCAGATGTGACACGAGAGGGTGGAGCTAAATAATAAGACATTTTCAGGCGACCAAAAAGGCTATAGTTAACTTTTATGAATTGAAAACACACTGTGAAGGAGAAACACGTACAGACCGGACAACGCCGTGGTAGTGACCTGTCAATCAAAAGGTAGCCACGCCCTAAAGCATCCCCTGCTTTATGGTCTATCTGACTCTAAATGGGACCATAACTTACTAAATGAACATCACGCTGTATTGAAGAAGACTTGAAACTAGTGATTGAGACCATAAACTCATGTTTACAATGTTTACTGAGGTAATAAATCAAGTGAGAAGTAGGCTCATTTTCTCATAGACTTCTATACAATCAGACTTCTTTTATCAACCAGAGGAGTCGCCCCCTGCTGGCTGTTAGAGAGAATGCAAGTTTAAGGCACTTCAACATTGGCTTCACTTCTCAGACTCCGGAGGTAGCCTACTGATTCATAAAAAGAAAAGTCATCCCACTCCGCTCTGCTGGAATATGTAAAACACAACACAGTGACATCACATATGACAGTCACACATGGCTAATGAAAATGAATATTCCACTAATACTCCCGTTTATATGCAGCCGTGCATATTCCGGTAAAGTAACCGGTGGCGGACTTGTTCAACTCGTGCAAACCTCCCTCTTTCATTCCTTCAACCACCGTCTTGAAAAGGTCGGCGTTGCGATATTTGCGCATATCCAAAAACCTGGTGATATCCAAGTTTTTCACAGGTTTGTTTCTCCTTCCGACCAGAACTGTGGGCTTTTCTTTTTGGGCATGCATCTCTGCAGACTGTCGGCTAGTCGGTTTGTGTACATAAAACGCACAGAGCTGGCCGTAAACTGCCGTAAAAACTCCAACCTCTATTTCTAATGTGCTGTATACATGTCCAAAGAATGCTCCTAAAATCTAAACCACACGTCTTTATCGGAAAATGCTCCATTCAGAATAAGGCCTAATTCAGAACATCTAAAAGGAATATGCTGTTTACATAACCCGCATCAAATTTGTAATAAAAGTGTAATATTAGCGTGCATGTAAACGTCGTCAGTGTTAGCACATTGAACTTTTCCTCTCTGACTGAATGAAGTCTATTTCAGGGCAGGCTAGGTAGTTATGAAATGTATCCCCTTAAATGACAGGAAAAGCCTGTCCCTCATCATATGGCAACATCCCAGCAGCTGCTCGTGGTTCCACCTGTCAGTCTGTGCATTAGTGTATGTGTTTTTTGGAAATGCAAAACGACACTAATAACCTTCCTGTCATTCTCTCCGCTGTAGTTGTGGCAGCGGAGCCGCTGGTCCGAGGCCTGAGGAAACTCCCCGAAGATATCGACTGGTCGTACACAGGTCTGTGTGAGCCGCTTGCTGTTTTGTATCAAAGATATTGGACTGTCGTGTGTGTCATGACGTGAGCGGTTTGGACGACAGATTTACAGTTTTCAGAGGAGGCTTTTGACAGGAAGAGGAATTTTTGGGTCAGCATGAGCATCTGTTAATGGTGGCAACAGGCCTTTATAGTGAGTGAGCGAATAAATCCAGAATAAGATAACTTAATAATTATAATTATTTAATTATACTACAAGTATAATCCAAGTTATAGCTTGTAACTGTAAGTACAGTACCGGTATAAGTGGTGTTAGCATTTTAATATTTATTATTTGTTGTCGGTCGCTTTTTACAGGTACTTGGCGACCAACAGTGCAAGTACAAATTTAAGTTGTCGGGTTTTTTTTGCAATGTTGCAACATTTTCTCCATTCAGAATACAACATAAGCAATAAGCATAAGTAGAGTAAAATAAGAGCAATAAGGTCCGTACACTTGCAAAAACACAGGAACTGTTTCTCTAAGTTCTTAGACGACTCAAACTTGATTGTTTAACCATCGATCAATGATAGGACGTTTCAGCTGAAAGACTGGAATTTTGATACACATGAGTATCGTGATATTATGTTTTACAATACTGTATTGTATGTTTTAAAGCTAGACTGAAGATACTGGTATCATATGAAACTAGGAAACCTAAAGAATCCATTGGTACCAACCATGTCATACTTGCATGTTGCGAAGGAAGCTAAATTTTGGGAAGGAAAAACTGGCATGGCCATTTTCAAAGGGGTCCCTTGACCTCTGACCTCAAGATATGTGAATGAAAATGGGTACCCACGAGTCTCCCCTTTATAATAATCACATGCAGTTTTTTGCATGCTGTACAAATGTGTTATTTTCACCAAAATGGTGTATTTGAATATTTCTGCATACTGGGGTCCCTAAACAGTCTTAGAAATGCATAAATTGGGTATCACTGGAAAGCTGAGACTCTTGTGGATCCAATGAGTCCAGTTGTATTCATGTATAATGATGTTAGTCCCCATAGTAGCCTTTTCATATAGTGACTTTTTTTCTCAAAATTTATACATATGGTGGTGTGTTCTTTATACTATGACAGTTTTCCTAAAATTACATTTAAAAAATGCGTATCGTATCGCCAGAGTATTGAGTCGTAACCCCACGTGATGCGTATCGTATCACAGACACTTCCTAAAGCAGACAGCACAAGGGGCAGTTCCATCAGACTGGTAAATGTCAGTCCCAATATCACAGGAATGGAAGGAATTTATCTGTTAACATCCCCCCCCGAGACGGCCTTGATCTGCCTCGGACCATATGGTTATATGGCATCGGCTAACTCAGCGCGAATCCCCCCGCTGGGCTAAGCTGTGCTCCAACAGAAACAAAGAGTGGACACAGACAGGACCGTAATGGTCCCAGAGGGAGAGATTAGCTTCTTAATGGTCGGGGGGGAATCAGGAGGAGAGATCAGGCTCAACAGGTCATCAGTGGGCTAAATGCAAAGCTATTAAGCGTATTAACCTGCACCCCAAATGGATCGCTGTTGGTGAAGCGACAGATGTCGTTTGGAGCTCATAATGCTGTATGATGCAGGCAAAAGAGCGAAGAAGCTCACGTAGCCTGTCATTAATTAACCAACCAACTCGAACTTCCTCTGGCATGACTCTGCAAATTAGATTTATTGATGTTACTAATCATAAAAATAACTGATTTTTAATTTAATTTAATTTAATTTAATTTAATTTAATTTATTTTATTTTATTTTAATTAATTATATTTAATTTAATTTTTATTTTTATTTTATTTTATTTTATTTTATTTCATTTTAATTAATTATATTTAATTTAATTTTATTTTATTTTATTTTATTTTATTTTATTTTATTTTATTTTATTTTATTTCTCTGAAACCAGTGTTGATGACTTTAGGGACATTTCAAGCAGCCAGTAGCATATTTTTTTCTGGGAAGACAGTTGGTAATTCTGTTCTCTGGTAAACTACATCCACTGTTTGGATCTGTTCTTTGAAGCCCTGCTGTACATCTCATCTGCTTAAAAGGGAAGCCTGCAAAGATACACAGTTAATGTCACTCATGTCACTATCAACATGCAGAATACGCAAAAAATAGTGGCGTTTATGTCATTGGAGATAAGCTGGAGAAGAAGGGAATCGTGTGTAATAGATCAGTGCAGAGTCAAAGCGGAAAACATTTCGACAGCGATACATCAAAGTCCGCGATTGCCTGTATAGAAGTGGCAGCTTTCAAGACGAAAAAGATAAATTTGCTCCTTCTTACACGCCCCTCAGCATATTCATTTTTTGCACTGTGAAACCTGACTAAATAGAAAACAAACCAAAAGTATCAATTTTGATTCACACAAGCCAAACGGACTACGGCTTGTGAAAGCGCCCTTAGACACAAAACACCGAAGTTACCCTTTAATAAAATAGATAATGAAATGTAAAACCCCAAAACAGAATCCAATCACTGCAAAATAACCAATTTGTTGAACTGCAAAACAATGTAACCACATGATCTGAACATCAACAAAATGTAAAATAACCCTTTGCACACAGCGTTTAATATGAACCCTGGTCATGTGCCATGTTTTAATGGACTTATATCAATGCAAAGATTCACAGCAGCTGTGAGATTGTGTTTATTCGACTTGCTTCTACTCCGATTTGTCAACGCAGCACGAGTATCAATAGATGCACACGTATTTTCATCTCGCAGATTGTTTTCTTTCCCCTCTGTCAAATCTTTACAATCAATTCCCCGGCACATATACCCCTAGTTTGACAACGTGTAATAGGTTTTTGTGTGTGTGCGTGATGATGAAAAGCGGAGACGCCCTTTCTTCTCCCTCCTTCCTCCTCACTTCTGTTTGTAATCTCGCTTTCCCGTCCTCTTGATCTTTTCTTTCCTTTCTCCGATTCTTTCTTTCCTACTCCATACTTCTCATTTTCCTCTCTGCTGGGTTTTGAAGTTCATCATCACAAGTGAAGGCGACTCAGCGGCAGTTCATTTGGATTCACTGTAACAGAAGCCCATGTGTGTGCACGAGCTGTGTGCGCACACGGTCTTGTTTTTCTGACCAGGCTCTGTTTCTCTCGCCTTGTGCTGTGCACTGAGTCGCGAGTAAAAAGCATTAACATGTGAAAGAAACGCACTTCATTGTGAGGCACTGTGCACAGCTTTTTACTTGGGTCAGAAGTAGAAGTAGGAGGGGGACAAAGGGAAATAAAGGCAGATAAAAGAAAGAAAGAGAGGGGGGCAGGAGAGTGAGAGGAGAGTTGAAGCAAAAGAAGAACTCAGCTGAAAGGAAAAGAGAGGCAGAGGAGGAAAGATTAAAATTAGGCGACATCAAAATCACAATGCATCTCAAACAAACCCATGCTTGTTTGGTTTGATTTTTATCAAAAGTTTTACATTTCTTAGTAACGAAAACTTAATTACATGCATCGTTTCTTTTTTTGCTTAATGAGGACTTCAAGCAGTTCAAGCATTTTTCTCCACAACAAGCCTGTGTTTTGTAGGGATGACACGAATGCTTCGAAGCTTCAACGTTGCCATGGTAACCAACCTCCAAATCCGTATTTGAATCCTTTGTTTTTTTTATTATATAGGAATGTAATAGGGATGCTAATTTTGAATTTTTTTTCTAACCGATAACCGACCCTCGTTAACTGATTATTAACCGTTAACTGACAAGATTAGTGCGTCGCATGCAGCGGTGCTATTTTTTAGTGCCTAACAAGCCGCCCAGCTGCAGCGAAAAGCCGATGCACAGTTTTGTTATTGTTTTTTTTAATTTATGTATTTTTATTTTATAATTTCTTTTTTTAATTTTCATCACAAACAAAAAGGTAACATCTACAGACAGACTCAAACATACCAACCCCACATACAAAAAAAGCATAAAATTAAATTAAATTAAAAAAAAACTAATGAAAATAATGAATAAAATAAAAATAAATAAGAAATAACAAAAAAAATAATTACAAAAAGACAACCATTTTGATTTGTTGTTCAATTCAATCTGCACACTGTTGATTAGCAATTTGCATTCATGATTTTTAGTAATCGAGTTACTTTAGTTTTACTTGAGCAATCATTTCAGCCCTAATCCATGTCCGATATTCACTCTCCTTTTAGTTCCGTTTTGGTCTCCACCAACTCCTGTGGCAAATATCTGTCTCTTTAGCTGCTAAATGCTCCCCTATGTTCACCAGCTATAGTTACTATCTTCTCTCTGTTTGGTGCAGTAAAGGTAGCGTAAAGTGGGTTTATCTGGGCTTGTTGTTTTTTGCTGGAAACAGTTGCCTGCCATGCTACAAGTTAATGAGAGTGAACCACATCGCTAAAGACCAAAACAACAAGCTGAAAGACACTAAAGCGCTCTGTATAGCTAAGGGGAACTACACAGTTTCTGTCTACAACCGACCCCTTTCATTTCATGCATCATAAAAAGACTGTTTATTTGATTAAGTTTGCTTTTGATGCAGATTTTAAATCATATAAATTTCATCAGTTGCGCCGGTGCCAGCTTGGTTTCTTTGTTTTGTTTTTTAAAATATTGGCAGCTTTAAAAAACATATTTAAAAAGTACATTAAACATTAAACTTGCAGATACACCCTGCACCCTGTTCCTCTTCCTCCTCCTCCATGTTCTCCTCGTTATTCCTCTCTGCTTTGTCTCCGAGGGGTCCCTGAGATCCTCCTGCCTGGAAGACTCCCCCCAGGGCCCCATCTGTTAATGTGTGTGTGTGTGTGTGTGCGTGTAAGTGTCTGTGTGGAGTGGTGCGCTCTGAGTTTCGTCTCCCAGGCAAACGCAATGGGATGCAATACATCTTTCAAAGGAAACTGTCCAAATATCATAACATAACAAGTTCATATAGAGATATTAGAGTGATACTGCTACTACTACAGCATTATATTTCTATATATAATCTATCTATATACTTAATTCAACATTAATGGTTTCCTATCATTGTAACAGCGATGTGAGAGAAAGACAAACTGAATGTTAAAGAATCAAAATGTTGGATTCATTACTGTTTAAGTTGTCCATTGTCTTCTTATCTGTTCCTCTGTATCAGTGTTTCTGCCTCTCTCCTCTCTGTCTGTCTCTTCTTGATCCAACTACGTCTTATCCAGAGGCGATGCAGGCTTCAATACTCCCCTGGTGCTTTGTCTGGGGAACACACACGCACACACACAGATTTTAAATATGAATAATTTATCCTCTCTACATAAGTTCATAACATCCTGTCCTTAGACCGTTTCTTTATGTTCTAGATGATGTGATTGGAAAGAGAAGGAGAAGCGCACTGTGTTCACATTAAGAGTCAGAGCACACTGGTGCAGCAGTTTCCAAGAAAACATCATGCATCTAGCCTTCATTAGTACAGCAGAGTCATCAGGAACAGACTAATACGGACAGCGTGAGAGGCTGTGTGACGGCTCCATCTTTCACAAAACCCCAGAAGAATTCTTTATGTACAATTTACTCTCATCGTGGAAATGCTAATTTTGGATGTGCGGGTGTTAACAGTTTACATTCACACATTCACTGGCACGTAAACATTAAGTGTAGACTGTCACCAATTCAGAAAGAATAAGGTTGTATCCAGAGCAGTGGGCAACCTCCAGGTCTGGAAAGTGAAGCCAATGCAGAAGTGCCTTAAACCTGCATTATTTCTAACAGCCAGCAGGGGGCGACTCCTCTGGTTGCAAAAAGAAGTCTGATTGTATAGAAGTCTATGAGAAAATGACCCTACTTCTCACTTGATTCATTACCTCAGTAAACATTGTAAACATGAGTTTATGGTCTCAATCTCTCGTTTCAAGTCTTCTTCAATACAGCATGATGTTCATTTAGTAAATTATGGTCCCATTTAGAGTCAAATAGACCATAAAGCAGGGGATGCTTTAGGGCGGGGCTACCTTGTGATTGACAGGTCGCTACCACGGCGTTGTCCGGTCTGGTAGTTGTCCGTGTTTTCGTCTTAGAACTTTAACCCTTTCATCGTGTGTTTTCAGTTCATGAAAGTTAACTGTAACATTTTGGTTGCCTATAAATGTCTTATTCAGCGTTCGGTTGTATTTAGCTCCACCCTCTCGTGTCACTTCTGGTTTCAAAAAAACAAGATGTGTTTCGTACTGGGATGTACTCACATGAGCAACAGGTTGCTTCCTGGCCGATAAAAAGACCAGGAGTTGCTGAATAAAATACATCAGCTAAGAAAACATTACATCTGTAGCTGGCTAGTGTTGGTGACGTTTATTGTGCGAGATGAGAGATGTAGTTCACTGAGCGGTTTCACACAAAACTAAATGATACTGCAACAAACTGCGACTCTCTTGACTTGCGAAGTTATCTTTTAAATTGACAAACATCATATGTGTGATTCGTGGCGCAATTCAAACGGGATCAAAAAAATATTTGTCTCTCGCCGTTGACTACCGTTCATATTTTTTCCAAAATAAGCACCCATGGTGGTTCCACCGAAAGGGGCGGGACTTCACCTCATAAAAACCAAACTTATCAGAAAAATGAACACTTGGAACATACATCAATGTGGTAAGAACTACCTAAAATGATCTTTGGGAAAAATTATTTGACTTTGACTTTGGTCCATGTCCCATCTGGGATTTATGACCTATGCTGCAGCCGGCCACCAGGGGGCGATCAAGATGTTCTGGCTTCACTTTTGGGGAGCTGTTATGTCGTCCATCTTTATATACAATCTATAGTGCAGCTTTAAGGTCTACATTTTTGCCAAGCCAGGCAGGTTTAGTCACATCTCTACATTATTTTATTTTTTCACTGTAAGGATTATGCTAATCGTCTCTAAGCACTTTACATACCGTATGCATACGTCGGCGTCAGTCCTTTCATCACATATGGTGACAGACAGACTTAAAAATAGCACTGCGCCAAAAAATCTCATGGGGCTGTGTGGGAGGGGGCATGTTGCTGAAGGTATCGCTGAGAGGATATAACATGATCCAGAGAGGCCAGCTATAGTAATCCATCCATGAGTTTGAAGGCTTATCAGACACCAAAACAGCAGCACAATATTATGAGACAGGATTTTACAACTCTGGAAAGTTATCGCAGCATTTCTTTTATTCGCTGTCAGAAGATTTATGGTGTTCATGTTACAAAGTAATCTACCAGGAATCTGGCAAACGCAGCGTGCTGCTGTATGATTCTGCGTTGCTGCAAAAGTTGAGCAAAGTTCAACTCATTGCTGGACAACCTTGCATTTTTTTATTGCAGCCCTCTGCATCGGCACTCAACACAGTGGTCACAATGAATTCAATGAGGTGACTGTGTTTTTTTTTTTTTTTATGCAGCGCGAATGTTGGTCTGCACCATAGAGTGTATATAAGGAGTGGACGAAGTCACCGTGACGTCACCCATTGGTTTGTGGACATTTTGAAACCTTGAGTTTGGCATTTTGGCCGACGCCAACTTGGCTCTTGGCCATCGCCATTCACCATTTTGGCTTTTGGCCGTTGACAGCTGTTTGAGTGAAGTAGTGCTCACGCTAATAAGCTGTGGACGCGCTCGGCTCCTGATTGGTTCAGGCAGGTGCGATCACTACCGCGGCTCTAAATGACGTCGACATCTCAAGATGGAAGCTCCCGTATCCGGGATAGTTTGGCTTCATTTTTGTACAGTGGGAGGAAGAGGAGACGGGTCATCTATCTATATATATATATATATATACAGTCTGAGCTGCACTAATCAATATTTTTATATTGACAATGGATCAAATGACTCATGTAAAAGGTGCGGCTCTCATTGTTTTCTCTGATAAATCTACCGTACATGTTTGCTACCTACCCAACAAACAGCAGACGGACAAAGTTAGCGACTAGCTGCTGAACATCGTCGTCATTTGAAAGCCAGATATCAGCCAATCTTCATCCGAAGCAGTTTGTTTAATTACACATTTATTGTCGAGTTTATCACTGATAATCTGGAAGCCCTTAACCTGAATTGATTTTAATCTTGTTAAGTACACATTACCATTGTTGTTTTTATTATCATCATTTTAATTAGAGGCTTTTAGTGCCCCCCGCGGGTCTGAAAGCTGTTGTCGAGGCTTTTCCACTATGACAAGATGAGAAGCCTCGATTCCAGTTGTCTCTCAACCAGCTAGCTGCTCGTCCTCTCTCGTCTCATGTGTCTGTTATCTCTTTTTCCATTTTTACATGCATGTGTTCACCACCCACCGTGTTCTCGAACGCTCTCTTAGTCACCGAATACTTGAGGCTGGCTTCTCTTCTGCTCCAGTTGTTGCTCAGTCTGTGTGGCTGCTCCTCCAGCCTTGTGGGAGACATGAGGTAATGATGCAGAGGTGCGTATGTGTGTTCTTTTATTCACCAACACGCACTCTCTGTCCTCCCATTTTCATTCCCTTTTTGTTGGTTGCACCAGTGTGTCGCTGGGTTAATGAGCTCAGTGGCTGTAAAGTGGCGACCCAACACGGCCACAAGAGGGAAATTAAGACTTCAGTATCCAAAAATCATAGTAAACGTCACACAGCACGCTCATGTTTACCAACCTGGACGGTCTAATCTGTCTTCCATGACACAGGTTGGTAAACAAACAAACATGTAGTCATAGGCAGGAGTAATCTCATTGACTAAGGTTAAATCTCAGATGGTGGAGCCAAAGCACACAAGTTCTTTGTCTAAAGTTACTATGAGGAACTTTTAACTGGTTATGAAACAGCCAATGTAATACTGATGCCTCAATATGACCTACACAAGTGAAGGAGACCATCAGCGAGATATTTCTATATAGTTATTCTTATAATATGTTCACACCAAGAGCAAAGCAAACTTTTTGCACAGCGCGATTACATACAAAGTCAATGCAAAGAGGCGGATAGACCCGAATTCGTGACACTGCGACACAAGAATTTCTCGCTCGAGTTGAAATATTTCAACTCCCGTGAATTAGGATTGGAGGAAACAAATATTGTAGCCATCTGTTGGCACCCAGAGCTACGATAGTACCTTATGTTTGTACAAAGACCGGACGAAATTCTGTGTATAAACCATAAACTGTCTATGGTCTATGGTGTAAACAACAATGTCGCTGCTGTATTTCTGCCTAGATGACTTTATTTTGAGTGTTGATGGAGCAGCTGCATAGCCTGGCACTGATCCATCCAAACTCCATTCAGAAAACAAGCATTTTAAAAGTTGTTTGCTTGTCGTCCTGCGGACAGACCTGAGAAAACATGAATTCAGACTTTTTACAAATCGGCAGCATTATGTCGTTATTTCGGCATCCTTTTGATCTGTTTATTGCAGTGAAATCACAGCACAATCTGTTAATTTTGGGTTTATATCGCCATAGCAACGTGTGGCTTGCTATCTACAGTCAGTGCAATGGCGCTGTATGTGAGTACAGCTCGCTGCTGGGTGATGTTATGAACCCAGACACGACGGCGTTTTCTGACACATGCAGGACTTCCACAACACAACAACAACAGGTGCACAGCCGCCCCAGCGGTTATTTCTTCCGTGGTTGATGGCGGAAAAAAAGAAAAGTTGCTGGTATCTATGGAGTCGAGCTCCTCCTCCTCTCCGTGAATAAACACAAATGATACCGGTGGTCCAACTTGCAAAAATTCGCTTTGCTTTCGGTCTGAACACGTCTTTAACTCTCGTCATCGGTGCCACAGGGTTGCATTTCGCGCAAGATCGGACGAAA
>CAKAOI010047724.1:0-16409 GCA_916701655.1 Sebastiscus albofasciatus
AATAACGCTCCAAACTTGCACTAAATTTTGGTGAGGAAAAACAGTCATGACCATTTTCAAAGGGGTCCCTTGACCTCTGACCTCAAGATATGTGAATGTAAATGGGTTCTCTGGGTACCCACGAGTCTCCCCTTTACAGACATGCCCACTTTATGATAATCACATGCAGTTTGGGGCAAGTCATAGTCAAGTCAGCACACTGACAGCTGTTGTTGCCTGTTGGGCTGCAGTTTGCCATGTTATGATTTGAGCATATTTCTTTATGCTAAATGCAGTACCTGTGAGGGTTTCTGGACAATATCTGTCATTGTTTTGTGTTGTTAATTGATTTCCAATAATAAATATATACATACATTTGCATAAAGCAGCCATATTTGCCCACTCCCATGTTGATAAGCCTATTAAATACTTGACAAATCTCCCTTTAAAAGGTACATTTTGAACAGATAAAATCGTGATTAAATAGTTTAAGTTTTTGTTTTACACATATTAAGAATTTTGTCTAATGTGATACAGTGGAATCAGTCATTTTGTATGCATTTCCCATATCATAATATATTTATCATGATATAACACATTGATTTCAATCTTTTTGCGTAGCCCTGCAAAGACTACTGTTTTCTCTTGTTGTAGAGGGGGTAGATTTATGGGTGTAAAGACGCGTTATAATGTGTTTTGACTGTAAAACTACAAAAGTCACCTCGCACTGCCATGTCCAGGGCGGTCTCCTTCCCGATCCCTGTGTTGGCCCCAGTGATGAGGACTGTCTTCCCTTCCAGACTAACACTGGAGCTGCACACTCCTCCTGCTGCATATTTTCTATTAAAACACACAATAACCACTGATTAAATACTAGAGACACTGAACTGCAGCTCCATTTTTCATGACCAGTAAAGCGCCTTCCTTCTGCAAGTCAAGTTCAAGTTATGAGTCCTCATTATTATTATTATTATTATTATTATTGGACATTAAAACATTTAAGATGGCAATCAGTGTGGTTAAGAGGCTGGACAGTGTTTTATATAACCTCATCGTTATAATAACATCAGTGCAACGTCCTGTCAATGTTGGATTTAATATGAGAATGAATGAGCTCATTGAATTGCTGCTTACCTTATATGTGGAGCATAAAATAACCATAGGACAAGTTTGAGATTTGGCTCAAAAATTAAAACAGTTTTTCATGACAACAGTTCCATGTAACACAAATAAATATTCAACCATTTACTGCATTTTAAATGATGCAAAATACTAATTATATTCCTTTTTAATCTTGTGTGACAGTGAAAATGCCATGTCGCATCAACAACCCACACATATAAATTGGTAAATAAAATAAAATAAGTTAAATTTAAATTTAAAATCCAAAGTAGAGTTTCCACTTAATATTAAATAAATAATTATGCCTGAGGTATTTATCACAATTTGTATGCATTTCTTTTTACTTTATGAAATTTGTAATTCCTTGAACCATGCTTTTTTGAAAAAAATAAAATAATGTATTACAACCTACTCATGAATAATACATCCACAAAATGTCCAATATATATTTGCAATTTTTTGTATTTTATACACCCAGTGGTACAAACAGAACAGGAGAATAAAAGAGAAAAATGAATGAAGTAAGCCCCTTCCTTCTGCAGCAAAGTACAAGTTATGTGTCCTCATTCTTATTATTATTGGACATATGGACAAGCCTGGCTTAATTATTCATAGAGAAAACTTGGATAATGAAACAGTGAAGTGGTGCGAACCCACGCCACTGAGCAGGACCGCCCCATAACCAATAGCTCTGCTGGAGTAAAAGCATACAGATATAACTCCTCCTACGCTCAGCCTGCTGATAGGCCCTGGAAAAGCTCAGATGGACTCATCTCTGTGGAAAAAACTCCCTCAGCTCCTCCATCATAATGTGGCATTGATTTTTATGCTTTTAATATCAGTCTGCGTCGTGTGGAAATAATGCATGATGGAATTAAAACATTTAAAATAGCAATCAGTGTGGTTTAGTGTGTGGATTGTATTTTATATAACCTCATCCTTATAATTACAATGTCCTGTCAATGTTGGATTCAATATGAGAATGCATTGAATTGCTGCTTACCTTATATGTGGAGCAAATAAAATCACCAGTAACGTCACCACTCCGAGGCCCGCGACAATTAATAAAAGCAACATCATACCACCACGGATGTGCGCGTTTTTCTGTCTCCTCCAGCAGGATGCCACTGTTCTGGAGGCAGAACAGCTGATGTCAAAGCATAAAGGGGTGCAGAAGCGTAGCAATGGGTGAAAGGTACACCGCGAACTGCATCATGGGGATTGTAGTTTTTAGCAACCTTTTTTTAATTTAAGATAATTCATTTACAAACATTAAGGCATTGTAATCTAAACTCAATACTTCTAACATACAAGGCACAATTGGATAGGAAAGATAACTTAAATTAAAAAATAATAATATAATATAATAATATAATAATAATATAATAAAAGAGGGTAGAAAATAATTAAAGGAACAAAACTTTTTTTTTTAACAACCTGGCAAAAGAAGAACAGAAAAAAGGATATATTTTCTTTTTTTAATCAATATTTTTTATTGAATTTTATATATAAACATATATACATATATACACATACAGACAGACTAACAATATTACTAATTAAATTATACAATACAATGTTTAGTCAGAATTTCCACAGTAATCAAAGAGACATGACATTTCATGTATTTCGCATATCTAATGAAGAAAACAAAGAATATATGGATGAAAGAAAATGCTATTGACTTAAATAAACACTTTATGCCTGAGGTATTTATCACAATTTGTATGCATTTCTTTTTACTTTATGAAAGTTGTAATTCATTGAACCATGCTTTTTAAAAAAAATACTTTTACTGCAACCTACTCATGAATTATACATCCACAAAATGTCCAATATATATTTGCATTTTTTTTGTATTTAATACACCCTGTGGTACAAACCAAACAGGAGAATAAGAGAGAAAATGAATAAATAGATAACTGAGAAAAAAAATACATACATAAATACACATACAAACACATTGAACCATGCTTGTCACACCATAGGACAAGTTTGAGATTTGACTAATAAAAAAAAAAAATAAAAAAAATTATAACAACAGTTCCATGTAAAACAAAGAAATATTTAAATGATGAAAATGTATTCCTTTTTTGGACAGTAAAAATGCCATGTCACATCAAAAACCCACACATATAAATTGGTAAATAAAATAAAAAAAATTAAATTTACATTTAATTTTAAAATCTAAAATAAAGTTTCCACTTAAAATTGAATAAATAACCAAAAATGAATTGTTGTAGTGAACATTTCTAGTAAGAAGTAGTAGGAGTATTTAAAACGACATTTCCCAGAAGGCGCAGCGACAGCTGTCTGCTTAGTGCCTGAATAAAATTGTTATCGGGGGGCTTTTTAAATCGTTTTCACCAAGATTTAACATAATTTCCGTAACTTATATTCATATTTGGGATGTAATATTAGCCTTATTTTTTTTTTGGTTTAAAAAATATAATAAAACATGATTTTGTTTGATTTCTGGTCCGGAGATTCAGGTACTGGATCACGCGGAAGTCCCGGGGATGTTATTATCATCACAGCTAAACTAGTAGATTAACTCTCAGTTGTTTTGACTATTATTTGTGTATTTGACAACAAAAAGACGAATTAATTCATCAAGAAAAGGTAGTAGAGCTTCAGTTAATGCAAAAATGTCGTCGGAGGAATTCGAGAAGTTGCATGAAATCTATAAATCTCTGTTCGAGGAGCTGAAGCTGATGCCAGAGAGAGCTCTGAGATGTCATGGAGGTAAACAGGTTAATGTTGTTTTACTGTTTTAATGTTAACATCAGATAACTGTGTAACAAACTGTAAACATGTGTTTTTATCTATCTTTACAGAGGAGAGGAAGAGGCTGGTGAGGAGCTTCGATGAGAGGCAGGGGGAGGCTGAGGAAGTGGTGAGCTGATCTCCTCTTAGTGTGTTTAGAAAGTGATACCTGTGACAGCTACGCACTTTAATAACAACAGCTGTTTGTAGTCTTCTTGACCATTATCAAGTAAACAGCCCTCAAGGCTTTTACTCAGTCAACAGCCTTGAGTAAATAATGGCCTGCTTTGACTCACTTGCTGTAAAAACTATAGTATAACTTCAATGTTTACTGTTACTCTGTGTTACACACAGTTCCTGAAACAATTTACAGGAAGTATTATCTTTTTTAGCACCTATGGGATTGTCACAATATAATTTCGTTGTACTACACAATGACAATAAAGGGCTTGAATCTTGAATTAATCGCACATTTTTTTATAAAAATATACCTTAAAGTTCCCATATCGTGCTCATTTTCAGGTTCATACTTGTATTTTGTGTTTCTACTAGAACATGTTTACATGCTGTAATGTTAAAAAAAACCCTTTATTTTCGTCATTCTGTCTGCCTGAATATGCCTGTATTTACCCTCTGTCTGAAACGCTCCATTTTAGCGCATTTTGACAGAATTGCAACGGAATTGCAACAGAATTGCGTTACTAGGCAACAGCTTGGGTCCACGTGTACTTCCTGTCAGCTGATGACATTCACATACACTGCAACCAGGAATAAACTGGGACACATTTAGTATGTTTATGTTTAAAATTGTGTCAAGGGTCTAAATATTGTATATTCGTGACATCACAAATGGGCAGAAATCCTGACGGCCTGTTTCAAATGCAGAGTTTCTGAATACGGGCTGTGTGTATTTCCCTGTGGATTGAGTGTTTCGATACTTTAACAGTATTTATATTGGACTTAAGCCTGCTTTATAATAAAAAAACATGAAAATCTCACTTCTTTATAATATGGGACCTTTTAAATGGAGATTCGTCAAGTATTTAATATTCTTATCAACATGGGCGTTGGCAAATATGCTTGCTTTATGCAAATGTGTGTATATATTTATTACTGGAAATCAATTAACAACACAAAACAATGACATATATTGTCCAGAAACCATCACAGGTACTGCATTTGGCATAAAAAAATATGCTCACATCATCAGTTGTTCTGTCAGTGTACTCTGAAAGTCACCATTAATGTGTTCACAAACAGTATTTTCTCATCTTTCTCCAGTTACAAGGAATGGAGGAAGAGCTGCGTTCTGCTCCTTCCTCCTACAGAAATACAATGAATACAAAGCTGCGTATGTACCGCCGGGACCTGGGCAAGCTGCAGAGGGACGTGAAAAACTCTGCTCCTGCCTTTGGTTCCTCTTCCCACACAGTTGAAGGAAGTCATCAGGGCATCTATTCATCACAAAACCAACAAAGCGTGAGTGTGTAGCTATTGACTTTGATATGTTGAAAATGCTGTTTGATCACAATGTCCTCTTATTATGAGAGTGATCAAGAATTACAAGGAAATTCAAAAGCAGGAAATGTTTCTGCTATCTTCGTGGAAAATGTCAGTTGTGGTTGTCGGCCTCTCAGATTGAAAGTAAGAAGTGTACATCTCTTTTCTGCTTTTTGTAAAAACAAATTCTGAGGAAATGCAGGAAATCAATAAAAGGTCATGAGGAAGTTGGAGGAAATCTTGGCACACTAAGATGGAAATTTTACTGCCAAATAACCCCGGAGGCTGAATCCATAAAGCTTCCAAGTACAAAGAGTTGCTCCGAGTGGTGAAATTCTAAGGAAATTCTTGAGGTTTTCTAAGAGTTTGCCCTTACAGTTAAGACTAGATCCTGGTAATGATAAAAGTTATTCACAAAGCGTCTTATCTTAGAGCTCCAAAGGTGAAAACTGTTAGGAGGAGGGACGAGGACTTTTAAAAGACATAAGATTTTTTAAAGTGGAGAAGAAATGGAAATGGAAATATTCTTCAAACTCTGAATGACATTGAGTTAAGGAACCAGATTAAATAATAAAATTACCAGCACGGTAAATAAATGTAAGGCTAAGTATTTCCAATGAGAAGAATATCTCAGAATAGATTTTTTTCTTGCTCTTCTGTCACTGTTAGTATAATTTACCCTGGTTGTTGTTCATGTTTGCCCACCTATGTAGACACACCAGCAGTCCCAGAGAGCATTGCTCCTCCAGGGCACAGACTCTCTGAACAATGCCAGCATGAGCATTGAACGAAGTCAGCGCATCGCCGCCGAGACGGACCAGATCGGCACAGATATCATCGAGGAGCTGGGAGAGCAGAGAGAACAGCTGGACCGCACCAGAAACAGAGTGAGCTGGGAATTATTGTTATTATGCTGCTGTACGGGCTGAGATTGTGATGCTACATTAGTTTGAATCTGTTGAGGGTAGATACTGTATGTTAGATATTTTTAGTCACTTGATTCAGTCTATAACATTTGATAGAATTTTTGAAAGTACTCAATAATTTATACTTAACTTTTGTTTATTTTGAAGTTGGCGGATACTGGAGAGAACCTCAGTCGAAGTAGAAAAATTCTCCGTGCCATGTCACGGCGGTAAGTGCTACTCCAGAAGAGGTTATACATTTAAGTTATCTTCTGTTTTTTTTTTTTTTTTATCGATGCACAAAATGATTGAATGCTAGATGTCTGTTTTCTGAGTTTGATTTATTCTCTGGTCTTTTGTATGCCTTTCACTGAATGTGATGTCTTGTTGTCTCTGTAGCTTATATGATAGTACACTATATTGTACTCCTGTGTACATTAAAAAGGTAAAATGGTGCACATTGATTACACTTAAACATGGATTTGGTAAAAAAAGGTATTCTGATTTGCTGATTAATGCATTTCTGAATAAGATACTGGTGATTAGGGCTGCAACTAACTAACTAATTAATTGTTTAATCTATAATATGTCAGAATATAGTCATAAGTGCCTAGTGCAATTTTATCTTCAAACAGCTCAAAACCCAAAGATATTCAATTCACAATCATGAATGACAAAGAACAGCATCAAATCGTCACATATGAGAAACTGGAACCAGCAAATATTTGTTATTTTTGTTCAAAAACAAGTAAAATGGTTAATCGATTTTCAAAGTAGTTGCAGATTAATTTTCTGTCGATCGACAAATCTAGAGCTGCATTTAACAATTATTTTTATTGTCCATTAATTTGTTGATTATTGCCTTGATTAATCGATTAGTTGTTTGGTCTATAAATGTCAGAAAATGTCAGTGAAAAATGTCAATCAGTGTTTCCCAAAGCCCAAGAGGACATCCTCAAATGTCTTGTTTTGTCCTCAACTCAAAGATATTCAGTTTACTGTCATAGAGGAGTAAAGAAACAGAGAAAATATTCACATCTAAGAAGCTGGAATCAGAGAATTTAAACTTTTTTTTTATTAGAAAATTACTCAAACCGATTAATCAATTACCAAAATAGTTGGTGATTAATTTAATAGTTGACAACTAATTGATTAATTATTGCAGCAGTTGGAGCTTCATGAAATATGTTTTTGGAACAATGACCCTCTGTTTATTGTTGACTTTCTTCTTTTTTGTCTTGTAGGCTGGTGACGAACAAGTTGCTATTAGGTGTCATCATTTTAATGGAGTTGGCCATCCTAGGTGCTGTGGTTTATCTGAAGTTCTTCCGAAAATCTTCTTAAGTTCTGGATCCAGGGCGAACCCAGACTCTCGACATCTGTCTCCACTGACTATCCAGTAGCAATAATGTTCCTCTGCTGCATTCAGCCAACTGTTTCTGTGAGTAAATAAGGACAATGAGATGGTTCGATCTTAAAGTGAACCTTTACTGAGAGGGGATTCTGTCCATGGGCAAGTTCATTGTTGTTGAACCTGTGAATGGACCAAACTCACAGAAACTCCACGCACAAACTGTGACCTGACATTTGCACTGTTTTATCAAACTGTTAAAATACCATTGAAGCCCTGCAGGATGATTTTCTGGACTTGTGTGCTGGCTGCTACAGACCCCAGAGATGATTCTCTGTAAGGATTTATTCAAGACTACGATCAACATGTATAGATCCTCCGGTGAATGTACTTGTGAAATGTTACTGACAGATATGGGCGCAGCAGTTCTGGGAGGTTTATAAATTCTCAGATTGGGACACTTTATTATTAAAACAATTGTATTGTGCCATTGTATGTAAAATACTAAAAAACAGTATTTGACAAAATGGCACCAGTTGAATCTGTTTTTGTTGTGTCACCATTCCCAGTATCCAAATGGTTGTATTTAGCTAATTTTTCCAATTCTGAGACCTGAGGCCAAATTTGTCAAGAGATGTGAATGGAAAATTGGGTGGAAACTCTTAATACATGCAATGTTCTTAACAGTTAATAATGTCTGATGATGATGATGATGATGTCTAATCACTGTATAATACAAAAATCACTGTTAGAAATAAGCTTCAGTATTCCTTATTTGACAGTCACATCATTAAAGCTAATCTTTAACCTCAGTTTGCATTGTATCTGATATTTCCAGGAACGGCCAAAGTTAGAAAAACATCCGCTGTGGAGCTGACGTCATCAAAATGTGTTACAGGCTGAAACCCCAGACCGGGCCAGGTTGGTGCTGGGTAAACAGCACCCGTTACTATGGAATTAATTCTCAGATAATAGGTGATAAAGTTATTTTTAGTGCTGTGTTCTTGAAGAGGCACATCTGCCACAGTGTTTTTCTTCTGCATAGATATCATGCCTTCCTCGTGTGATGCCAAGTACGAAAACATGTTTGGTGACCTGCTTTTGTGGATCAGGTGGAGAGTGGGGGTTGGGGTAGAAGGAAATAGCAAATTTATTTTTTTTTAAACTTTTATCTGAAACATTGCCTTCACGTTCCCTTAAAAAACTTTGCAAAAAGCATAACGTTTTTGCTGTTACAAAGTACTAACAGTAAATACTATGGTTGTATAACCACATGCAAATTATGTAATATTGTATGTAATATAAGTGCAACTAATCATTGATGTAACTATGATGCCAGCAATACTGATAACAATTTATACTAGTCCAAACTTTGGTCATTATTTCTTTCATGTATCTGCATATTGATTGATTGATAACTTTTCAGGGTCTTGTCTAGAAGGTAACCCACAAGTTGCAAAACTCACGCGAGATGGTTAAGGTTAGGCATTGACCTCGAATGGTTAAGGTTAAGGACCAAGAGAACCCTGGGATATTTGGCATCTGTTGTGGACAGATAGAGATAATGTAAAGTGGAATATATTTGTATGCAGGAACAGGAAAATAACATCCACCATTGGGTGATATATGACAGTTCATACAAAGGTTATGGTTGGTGTGTCAATATGAATCCAATCCGTTTTTTGTTTTGTTTATTTTTAAAACATCTCTTTCGTTCTGCATGTCTTGCTCTTACGTAGTCAGGGTGCGGAGCCTTGACATGTCTGTGATCATAATCTTATAATCTG
The DNA here is from genome assembly GCA_916701655.1 of Sebastiscus albofasciatus. Taxonomy (NCBI): domain Eukaryota; kingdom Metazoa; phylum Chordata; class Actinopteri; order Perciformes; family Sebastidae; genus Sebastiscus; species Sebastiscus albofasciatus. The sequence continues at coordinate 9,411 of CAKAOI010047724.1, forward strand.
TCCAAGTTTGCATAAGAGGAGGTTTTGAGTCAGTGTTGTAGTTTCTACTGAGCAATTTCTCACGACAGATCGTGATAGGTTGACCTCGAATGGTTAAGGTTGGGCATTGACCTCAAATGGTTAAGGTTGGGCATTGACCTCAAATGGTTAAGGTTGGGCATTGACCTCAAATGGTTAAGGTTAGGTATTGACCTCGAATGGTTAAGGTTAGGCATTGACCTTGAATGGTTAAGGTTAGGAATTGACCTCGAATGGTTAAGGTTGGGCATTGACTTCAAATGGTTAAGGTTAGGCATTGACCATGACTGGTTTTCGCACGTTTTCGCAACTTGTGGGTTACCTTCTAGACATAACCATTTTTCAGCCATGCTAGCACCATGGCTCTACAGATAGTAGTGTTGGTTGATCCACCGCTTTCGTAAACACTGAAATATCTCAACAACTATTGAATGGATTGCCATGAAATTTGAACAGACATTCATTGTCCCCCTGAGGATCAATCCTGATGACTTAGCTGATCCTCTTACTTTAATGCTAGCACCACCATGACGTTAATATTTGTGTTTTTTTAAGTGAAATGGCTCAACAACTATTGGATGGATTGCTATGAAATTTGGTACAGTTATGTTCCCTTCGGGAGAAATTGTAACAAATTTGGTGATAATCAGATTTTTCATCTAGCGCCACCATCAGGTCAAATTTTTATTTCTCTAACTCTGGTTTATGATCGTATACTTGCAGAACAACTGGCATTCCCATCAGCCTCAGTTTACTTTGTTTAGCTATATGCCTTTAGAATAAAATGAAACTAACTATGGAGGAAATAAGACACCTGTGCACATGAACAAAAAATGTAATCACATTTATGGAAGACCAAAATATAAACTCTTTGTTACAAGGACAATAGTCGTTTAGTGGCCACATCAAGTCAAGCATTGGATCAGTTCAAGCGTAATTATCCAAATATATCTTTTTTTTTTTGCCAGCATTTGAATGAAAGCTGGATATTAATATTTTTCAAATCAATTAATACTGATGTAGTCAGTAAGCATTTAAACACACTAATTCTACTACATGTACTGGTAGGTTCATTGTGAAAATACAAAAGTAAACTCTAAAGAAAATACAGTAACCATAGCTGGTCCAAAAGTGCAAACACATCATTACTAGTTATTAGTAACTGGCACAGCCACAAAACCATTTTGAGAGTCCACGTTAGACTGTGGACTTCAAACTAAGTCAGACCTGGTTCATCATACCTCTGAGGCAGGTTCCTTCTCTTGTAAACCAAACGCATAATAAATATGTGGCAGCTGTGTCCTCTAACGCTTAACTTATAACATACAGGAGAAAAATAAGTTAGTATTGCTGTTTAGGAGAACAGTATTTCCATCAATAAGTGTAACGAAATTATGTCAAAGGCTTTTGTGTCAGCATTATTAATGTGAACTTTTCTCCCCAAATCGGTAAAGCCTTTTTGTAGTTCTATGAAATCGGACATAATTTAGTTTTCTTCGTGAAACGTAACACTAAACAGCAAAGAGATAAAGACTAAACCTTGAGCTACTATTTGATTCAGTCTTTACAGTCTTGTATTCAGAATTGCGGAATGCTCAGGGAGGATGCTGATAAAGTTCATAGCCTTGCTTCATGCTCTCAGAGGCGAAGCTGCTCTGTGTCGTCCTTCGCAGAGGGAATCTCGTCGATGGACACGGGAGCGCCTTCTCTCGTCTGTCCCAGAGACGACGCGATGACATCGACCGCTAAAGAGGCGGTGGACTCCACAGCTTCAGGGTTGGCGCCCAGCACTGGGTTTACTTCTACCAGGTCCATGGCCGACAGCAGACCTGCACATCATTCACAAGTTAGATATTTGACAATAAGAGCCCTTTAAGGACAGAAAAACAAAATAAGGGCATATGAAGCTGTCTTTACAGGATGTTTCCACCATATTTGTAGTCATCTGTACCTGTGTTGTGGATTTCCTCTGTGATGTAGATTCCCTCCCTGTAGGTCAAACCTCCGTTCACCGGTGTTCCTGTGGCTGGAGCCAGAGACGGGTCGAATGCATCGATGTCAAAGCTCAAGTGGATCGGTCGCTGTTTTCTGTTCAAGAAGGTGAGACAATTAAAGTGTGAATTTGTGGTTAACTTCAACTCAGACATGAGCAGAAATGTGACTTTTAGTAAAAGTTAAAGACGACGTATTATGCTCATTTCCGGGTGCATACTTATATTTCAACTAGAACGTGTTTACATGCTTTTATGTTGGCCGGCTGTGCTGCAGCACCTCTTTTCACCCTCTGTCTGAAACGCTCTGTTTCAGCTTCTAACTAGCCACTAGGCAGGTATTATGCGAATGTGTTACTTGGTGACATCACCACGTTACGGAAGAAAAGGCAGAACTTGAAGCAAGGCGTTTCAGGCAGTTCAAGAGCAGTGTTTCTGTGGGGGAGAGTAACTCCTTTGGGCATGGACTTTGGTCTTTTTAACTTTGCAGACCTTTTACATGCACAATAAACTATATAACACACTAAAGGAAAGGGAAAAGCACAAGAGCATAATGGGTCCTCTTTAAACATTTAAAGATAATCATACAATCATGTTTGATACCTTGACAGAAGATGGTCAAGAGTAACTTCCATGACCCTTTGGATGCCTAGTCTGTCGATATCCCTCATGGTGAAGTACTGGATACCCAGGTTCTTCAGGATGTGGCTGTTATAAAACAAAATCAGAAAACATCAAGAACTATTTTCACAGTGCTTACATGGAGAATTGAGTTCATATCAGCCACATACGATAAAGGTTTTGAATGTGATAGTATGTACTTACTACTCTCCGGGGTCAACATCTCTCAGTCCGATGTACACCAAGTCCCTTGAGGAGAGGAACGGCTTCAACCAGGAGAACCCTGGGATATTTGGCATCTGTGGTGGACAGATAGAGATAATTTTAAGTTGAATATATTTGTACGTAGGGACAGAAAAACGTCCACCATTGGGTGATATATGACAGTTCATACAAAGGTTATGGTTGGCGTGTCAATACTAATCCAATCCTTTTATTCGTTGTTTTTTTAAAACATCTCTTTCGTTCCGCGTGATTTGCTCTTACAGAGTAGGGGTGCAGCGCATTGACATGTCTGTGCTCATAATCATGTAATCTGTCAAAGTTTGCATAAGAGGAAGTTTTGAGTCAGTGTTGTTTTCATTGAGCAATTTCTTACGACAGGCCGTGTGATATGTTGTTGTGACTGAATAACAGCTATGGGGCGTTGTTCGGCCCAACGCGAAACAAACTTCTTTTTTTTTTTTACATCAGGCTGCACTTTAGATGCTACACCTTTTAATCAAAACAAGTCAAATTATCTCTGAAATGCAGGAGATCCAGTCTATGTTTTATTTAAGTTAAGCCTAATATTTCTCCTCACCTTGTCTTGCAGCTCTTTGAGCATGAACGCCACAGGCTGGCCATGGATGTTTCCTGTTGGAGAAGTCATGGGCGTGTTTATATCTGCATGAGCATCAACCCAGATGAGACACAGGTCAGGACACTGCCGGGCATGGCCTGCCACTGATCCAATAGCAAGGCTATGAAACGAGAAGGGCAGTCTTATAAGTATCTGGTGTTTACATCAGTGAAATTAAGAGGATGAGAGTATCCTCGCACAGGAGCATTAACACATACTGTACTAGTTGTTTACAGCAGGATTTCAGGGCATGTTCTGTTCCCAAACAACACATTATGTTTTATCACATAATTACCTGTGATCACCTCCCAGCATGACCAGGGTATGCCCAGCGCCGACTGCTCTGCTCACTGCGCCAGACACCATCTTATTTGCTCCACCCACAGTGCGAGGGAACTTTACATCCATGTAGGGTTCATCCTTCTCATGGTGGTGGAAGTTGAGGTCGCCAAAGTCGTGGACAGAGTAGTCTGAGAACGAGAAGAAGCTGCCATCAATTAAAGCTCTTAATGCTTTCAAGGCATTTAGCTGAGTCACTCTGACTGAGCAAGAGTTCAGAGTTTTACACCAGGACATCTGTCTGTTGATGGAAGGATTGGCTGTTGCAATGAAGGAACTTGCAATCTGTTGGTTTTGGACAATCTGTCCAATTGTTAGGACACTGCCCTGTTGTCTACTTTCAAGAAACATTTGTTTCTTGTTGTGAAGATTGCAGATGCCAGTTTCAGTTGTAAAGCTTAAATAATCTGTAGCTTCTGTAGCACGACATAACACACATCTGTCTACCTTTGCAGTCTGAAGAGGCTGATTCATTCAAAGCCAGTGGAACATTAGTGACAGGGCACTTTCCACCGGTTCCCATTTCCCACGTCAGCTCAGGTTTCAGCCACTGGGTTGCCCTGCACTAGATAGCTGCAGCAGTTTAAGGCCGAAAAATTTCCACTTGGTTTAGTACACGGATGGCGAAGTAAACAAGTGATGTGATCTGCCATATTCGGGGTTCATCTGGCAATGTGATCCTTCACGGTAGTGTAATGTTGCTCTGCTGATCTAAGGGGAACCAATGTGGTTCATTACCATTCGTAGACAGGACAGGAATAGCCCTTGTCTTGATGCAACAGTGTGCACGTATTGCAGGACAATTCATATTTAAATGTATTATTATATATTTATAATATTAAAAAATAAATAAGCTTTATTTATAAAGCCATTTTCAAAACAGCAGTTCCAAAGTGCTTTACAGTTAATACTAAAAAATGCATAATAGTACGCAGCATGAAAGCATACAGTTTATAAAACGGAAGCAGATACTCAACAATAAAAGCAATGTAACAAACAAAATAGAATTAAAAGACAAATAAAACCAAAGGATTTGCAAGCAACAAACTTATAAAAACGGCACCCTATATACGTGGGTTTTTAAAAGTTTTTTAAAAATGTGGTACTGACTCAGCTGGTCTGACAGTGAGGGGGAGGCAAAGTGTTGGAGCTAAAGGCTGCCTCTGTTTACTGCGCAATGCGGCATAGCTGCTATTTGTACTGTACTTGTACTCGTTTGATTATGTGTTTGATTTTTACTGAGACAGTTGGGACACACTGACCGACCCTGAGAGTATTTAGTTCGGTAAGGGTTTGGTTTCCTACGTCGGGTCAGCTAGTGACATGGCAGCTGTATCTTTTTTTCACTGCTGCCAAGTTGACTTCAGGCTTCCAGGAGACTGACTCCTTGCCAACTCGTTGCTTTCAACCTCAGCAGACTAAGGACTTTTCTCAGACCTTTTGTTTTTAAACTTTACGTTTTTTTTTTATTATATGGATATTCTATATGAAACCATATAATTGCAGGCTGCAGTAATTTTACAAATCTTTCTTGTAACTTTTAATAAAATTTGGCTCAACTTGCCTCAACACATTAACATAAGTGCTATATATCGGTACTGTATATACACGTATATTGTATGGCAGGCTAAAATGACCCCTAACTAAGATTTAGTAATTTCCTATCCTAAAAGAAGTTTAAAAAAATCAAGAACATGCATGCTGGCTTGCATAGTGCAAAATGTGAATGGATGCAGTGGTATTTTTTTGCATACTTGGGACATAATCTTTTCCTGGCATACTAATCAGTAGAGTAGTATGAGTATTGGAATGCACATAATAGGTTCTCTTTAATTGGCTGCAACACAGGAACTACTGTTGTCCTTACTGTAACTGTCACACCTTGATGATCCATTGTGTGAAGAGTTGCACAAAGCTGATAATTACTGTAATTTTCTATAATGAGGAGGTGTCCGGGGTGTATAATGATAATAGATTTATATATTTAGACTGCGGTATACTCTATAGTGAGTGTATTTATAGTAACCTCATCATACATATGGTAGCCAGGTTAAATAGTCTGTGGAGTCAACAGGCACCCCCGAACTCTTCCAGTACATAGTGACCTTCTCTTAGGTTGTGGTAGTTTTCCTTTGCTTATAGTATAAGTATACTATTTTGTAAAATAATCCAGACAACGTTTTTATTAACGTGTAATGTAAAGACACTACTTTGGGTTAACTTGTAATTAGGGCTGTGTATTGGCAAGAATCTGGCGATAAAATACATATTATGATTCAATATATTACGATATATTACAATACTGTAAGCAAGGCACTATATTACGATTTTTTTTGTCATAGTATAAAGAATACACCAATATGCATAAAATCGGAGTAAAAACAAAAGTTCACTTTTTTATGCAATAGTGTGATCTACATTTGCATTTATCACAGTGCATTTGTCAAAATCAATAGTGTTTTTGAGAATCAATACAGTATCACAAAACAATATGTGTCGATATTTTCTAACATCCCTAGTTGTAATGGGCATTTATCATCATCAAATTTAAAAAATATTAATTAAGAATAATTACCATGAAACATAATACAAATAGCAAGTCAAAAACGTATTGTATCAAATACTTATTTTGTACCACTGTGTCTGGACTACACATAGAGTATCCTAGGCCAGTGGGTTTCAAAGTGTGGTCCAGGGACCCCCAGGGGTCCTTGAGAGGTTTCCAGGGGGTCCCCAGCAAAAAGGGTATCATTTATCGAGTGAAGATACTGGCATCATATGAAACTAGAACTAAAACTACAGCTTGAGTCATTGTAAACAATCCCCACCTACTACTCCACTCTTGCACCACAAATACAGCGCAATAAACCGTTTTGAAGAAGGAAGTATTATGACCATTTTCCAAGGAGTCCCTTGACCTCTGACCTCAAGATATGTGAATGAAAATGGGTTCTCATTTTCATTCACATATCTTGATAATCACATTTGGGTTTGCAGTTTGGGACAAGTCATAGTCACAAGTTTTTGACAAGTCATAGTGAAGTCAGCAAACTGACACACTAACAGCTGTTGTTGCCTTTTTGGCCTTGAGTTCGTCATGTTATGACTTGAGCATATTTTTTTATGCTAAATGCAGTACCTGTGAGGATTTCTGGACAATGTAATTGATTTCCAATAATACATATATAT
>CAKAOI010047724.1:16429-45955 GCA_916701655.1 Sebastiscus albofasciatus
GTTGCATAAAGCAGCATATTTGCTCACTCTAATGTTGATAAGAGTATGTAATACCTGACAAATCTCCCTTTAAGGTACATTTCGAACAGATAACAAATGTGTGATTAATCGCCATTAACTATTTTAATCGATTGACAGCCCTACTATAATTCCATCCATAAGTAACACAATGACAGAGAGTATGACTATTTTGGTCAGGTGTTTCATACACTTTCTGTAATAAAACATCTATAAGCAAAAATCACATCAGATGGGATAAAATCTTATCAAATGGGGTTTAATTTGTGTCAGTTTAGGAGTCCTTGATGTGAAAACTAATTCCCTTTATAGTGACTAAGTGTCCTTTACAGTTTCTCTTTCTGTGACCGTTGCTGTAGGTCATTCCTGAGACACATCACTGGCTCTCCTAAATCTCCTTTGTTATGCAGGTAGGCGTGGACTTTTACACTCAATGAAACCTCATTGAAATGCAGCGCTGAAATATATAACAGATTCTTTCCGCCTGAGGTGTCCTCTTTCATTTTCAAAGCAGCAGCACTCCCCCCCTTTTAGCTTATGAAACAGTCACCAGGGTGCCGGATGAAAGAGAGGAAAAAAAGCGTTGTTATGGAGGGGGGGAGAGAGAGTCTGTCTGTCTGCAGTGACGACACACTGGAAATACCTCAGCAGCCTATCCGCTTCCTGCCTCCTTCCGACACGTGCCAGGGGTAAGAATGTCTAGACCAGACATGTGGCAACCAGAATGGAAAAAGAAATCATCAGTGTCCTCTAATGTGTGTTGTCCCACACACAGTGACCCTGTGGTGGGTCTACTGTATGGTATTCTTGTCCTTGCTTTAGTGGGGGACTGAATGAAGCTTTATCACGAGTTTGTATGCGCCATTACTTCGACATGGATTCATACATCATTCTTACATAGTGCCTGTTCTTCTTTGAATCTCCTTGTAAAAATATACAAAAAACAGGCATGTTTGTGATTTATCTATAGCCTATTATTATACAATTATAATAGCTTCCTATGTCGGTGAAAGGATCTTAAAAAGTAGGATTTGATTGCGTATTCGACAAGGATTTACATCATAATGATTTCAGTGAGGCTATTCTTACATTGTGCCTACTCTGCTTTGAATCTCTTTGCCGAAATATACAAAAGAACAGTTTGTGATGTATAATACTATTATAATAGCTTCCTATGTTGGTGAAAGGATCTTGAAAAGTAGGATTTTATCACATATTTGACAAGGATTTACATCATTTCAGTGAGGCTATTCTTATATTGTGCCTATTCTGCTTTGAATCTCCTTGTAAAATATACAAAAAACAGGCATGTTTGTGATGTATCTATAGCCTATTATAATACTATTATAATAGCTTCCTATGTTGGTGAAAGGATCTTTAAAAGTAGGATTTTATTGCATACTTTGACAAGGATTTTCATCATAATGACTTCAGTGAGGATATTCTTATATTGTGGTTATATCTGCTTTGAATCTCCTTGCAAAAATATACAAAAAAACAGGTATGTTTGTGATGTATCTATAGCCTATTATAATACTATTATAATAGCTTCCTATGTTGGTGAAAGGATGTTGAAAAGTAGGATTTATCACATATTCGACAAGGATTTACATCATTATGGTTTTAGTGAGGCTATTCTTTGCCTATTCTGCTTTGAATCTCCTTACAAAAATGTAAAAAATAGTACGATTTTATTGCATACTTCGACAAGGATTTTCATCATTATGACTTCAGTGAGGCTATTCTTATATTGTGTATATTCTGCTTTGAATCTCCTTGCGAGTGATGTATAATACTATTATAATAGCTTCCTATATGTCTGTGAAATGATCTTGAAAAAGTCTTTGAACCAGCTTTACGCAGAGATCACTATGTTCTCTTCCAAGGCTACATGTCTGATGTTTATATTTACAGTCTTCCGGTGATGTAACCAACTGGCTGACAAGTTAATTCCAGTGTATAAAGCTTTCCTGGACGAACCCTTCAGGTCACACCCATCCACTGTTGCATAACGCACCGACTGCTCCTAACATACCGACTGCTCCTTTAATAATCTCCCCGGTTTCCTCACCTACCTAAACCGGAGAGCCTGTCGATGAGCCCCGCATCTCTGATGGCTTTAGGTCCATGCTCCACACCTCCACGTTTCTGTTATCGGAAAAAAAAACACAGAATTTAGTTAAAATTCAGTGCTGAAGATGAAAAATAAAGATTTTTTTTTAAAAAATGACAAAAAGATGTTCTTATACCTGTCCTCTTGAGAAAGGAGCTCCCAGTATAGCCACGGAGTGAGCTCTGCTTTGTTGGCACGTATGGCCGAGTTGAGTCCTGAGAAGACGGAATAGAGGTCCTCTTAAAGCCATTTTTATTTAATTTATTTCAACAAAAAAAAAAACGTCTCAGTCTAAGTCGATCCGATCCCGACCAAAGAGTCTGATGAAAGCGCTGTGAGATGTTGCGCTGGTGGAAGTGGATGTTGCTGAATGTGGCCGCGTTGCTGCAGGAGGCTGCTCTTATTGGTCCCTAAATCTACTTAATATTCATGAGCTGGTGACTAAGAGGACTCAGAAGAATAGATAACATTATCACAACTTACTTTTTTCTTAGAAACATGTACTATTTCGAACTTATCGCTGATGATGATAAGCGTTTATGACCTTATAATAAACTCTGAAGCCTATTTATTTGCAGCGCGTCCATGTGTCATATTTAGAATGTGACGTCAGGCCGAATGACACACCTTTGGAGCAGCCAATAGGAGACGGCGAAATAAGTGGGTTCGCTCCGTGGGCGTGGCCAGTGCACTGATGTGGGTCAGGTGCTTTTTGCTTTTTTTTCCTGACATGTTTGTTGTGAAGCCAGCCAGCTCTATACTGCAGACTGCAGTTTCATCGACGTGGAAATTTCCAGAGACGCAGCCAAGCGGAATGTACAGCCTTGGCTTGTTGTTTACATTAGACAATTTGACCTGACATTGACCTGAATGTTTGTCAACAAAAAAAAGACACAGCCTATCGAATTTCATGTCAAGATGAAAACACATAACTATCTCTAAGCTACATATTTCCATATATATAGCCTAAGGTGTCTTCTAGAGTCAAAGAAGTAGCCCTATTCAAACGTAGTAAAACTTTTACATTCAAAATATTTTAATTATTTTTTTAAAATATAGTATTATTTTAATTAATTCATTTTAAATGTAATTAAAGCAAATTATCAGCAAATTATAGGCTACTTAACTAATCAAAAGTAAAAGAAGGCTACTTATTATTATTGTTACGGTTATTATATTTGTATACATGTTTTTATTATTACTGAATGTGTAAGTAGGGTTTAATATCTATCTGGTGGAGGTACAGCTAATTTCAACTACTATAGAAACTTGGTAGTTTATATAAGGTCATCTGCATCTTAGTCTGCAAGTAATTTCTCACCACAGCTGTCAGATAAATTTAGTGGAGCCACAATGGAAATAAACTGACTTTTTGTGTTATCCTTGATGTTTTTTTTTAACTGTGCGTGTAAATTTGGTGTTGTAAGTGTCCTTTTAAAATGAATTTTCAAATAAACAAAACATAGAATGGAAACACTCAACTAAAGTAGCCCACATCAATTGGCTATTACAGCCTATTATGTGCGTAAATGTAGGTTATTATTACATTTCACCACTGTCGACTTCATTGTCTGTTGAAATCCATATTCATCTTATTTTTTTATGTTAAATCTTACTCATGGTTTGGTTTTATTCTGTCATAAAACAATACTGGCTATAGATATTCTTTCAAAAAAAAAATATACACAATAGACCAAACAAAAACACAGATACAATATCTAAAACAGAGTGATAGAAATATGTTGTTTATGCAGCCTATTTCACAGTTGTAAATGCATACAACGTTTTAACGGAAATGTAATCCAGTGAAATAGATATAGGCAGGTTTCTTGCTTGCAACAGCTGGAGTCCCTGTTTCCTCCTGTCAGTCATTCACAAACACTGTAACAGGAAATGCACTGGGACACGGTTGGAATGTTTACATTTATGAAAAGGAAATGCAAAGACTAAAATAACATAATAACACTTGTCATATAGAGTTCTAGAACATGAACTGGAACTCTGGTTGCTGGGCGACACCCAACCCACAACAAGTGTTTGTCTGCTGACGTAATCAACCCACCTTGGTTATCACGCAGCCAACGCCTGGAAAACGAGGTATACACATACAGCACATACAGTACTATGTACACAGTGCACACATCAAGAAGGTAAAATACAGCATAGTCTAAATGAATTTGGCGCCACCAAGCGTTGGAAAATCGAGAATACCGAGAATTTAATATGAGGAAAAGGGATTTACGTGCCCTGATTACAACCTGTCAGGCAAAACTTTTCCCCATGGATGAGCACCAGGGGTCTGCAACCTGTGGCTCCGGAGGATTTCCGGAGGAGTGGCTTCCTGTGGATTTTTTTTTTAATTTGTGGAAATTAATAGCTGTTTTTTGTTTACATTTTAATTTTTATTTATCATTGTTGTAGGTCTATGGTATGAAGGTACGTCAGAGTATTAGGACCACATTGAGGAAAAAATAAATAAATCTGAGATTTCGAGAATCAAAGTCATAATATTATAAAGTAGTAATTTTACACGTTATTTTCTCGTAAAGTTATGACTTTATTCTCATTATATTACGACTTTTATCTTGTAAAGTTATGACTTTATTCTCGAAATCTCCGGGGGGGTTTTTCCCTCAAGGAGCACCGGAGGCCACTGGACACTGGAGGAACCCGGAGGAACCCGGAGGACACCGGAGGACACCGGACACCGGAGGAACCCGGAGGACACCGGAGGACACAGAGGAACATCATTTTTTTCAGATTACCTGTCTCATACACTACTGTCAGGATATAGTGACGTTTTTATAAAAATAACTTTATATAATCATATTTGCTCCATTTCTACCCACTGCAGCTTTAACTAATTTATTTATATATATATACATATGTATATATATGTATATATATGTATGTATATATGTGTGTATATATATATATATATATATATGTATATATATATATATATATATGTGTATATATGTGTATATATGTGTATATATATGTATATGTGTATATGTGTATATATGTATATATATGTGTATATATGTATATGTATATATAGTATATGTATATATATATATGTGTGTATATATGTATGTATATACATATATATGTATGTATATATATATAATTTAGAAAAAAAGTGAGTGACTGCCTGAGAGACTGAATTTAGGGCCACAAAGCCACTTTAGATCCCGTGCTATCCCATGATGCAGTTCGGGGAGAATAGGTCCCAGTTATTTGTATCCAGAGGGTTTCTCTCTCTGCGCGCCGGTGATCATTATAACGCTAAACATTAGCGTGACGTGTTTTCCGTTAACCGTATTTAATGGGCTTTTACTCGGATAACCCACAGTATTAGTAGACACTTGGTTTTATTTTACACGTTATTGCAGGTGAGTAAATTCACACATGACCGCTGCAGCTAACGTGAACTAGCAAAGGCCACACACAGTATGAGCTAGCTAGCTAGCTGGAGAGCTAATGTGGCTAGTTAACGTTAAACGTGGATGAAGCTCCACTTCTCCACTGAGCAGGTGTCACACCTGGGTAGTTTGTGACGTTATCCAGTCAGCTATGTTCTCCATGTTAGAGATGTAATACTATGATAAACTTGACATTAACCCAGGTTAACCCTGAAGACGTCAACAATGTTTAATAGTTGAATATCCTCTCTTTCCTCTATAGGTTCCTGTATAGTTCAGGATGTCCTACCCTCCTCCTCTCAACCGCCAGCAGCTTGGCATCCCGCAGTTACCTCCCAGGATCCCACCTCCTCAGTTTGCAGGATTTGGCCCCACTGTCCCGCCAGGTAACGTTGTTGAAACACCTCACATCAGCAGTAACAGCTGTGTGTTTTGTAAACCAGCCTCTGGTGGTGTGATTTTTAGTTTCAACACACACAGGAGTTCCTGTTTGTTTTCTTGCATTGCCAAAACTCAGACCAGCTCTGTGAGAGAGAGACAGAGCCAGAAGCAAGGTGACATTTCTGTAACAAAACTGTGTCTACTGGGCTCACATTTTACTTTGTTGTCAGACATTTATTTTTATTTTATTTATATAACCTTTATTTAACCAGGTAGTACTCATTGAGATTAAGAATCTCTTTTGCAAGAGAGACAGCAGCATTTAAACATACTCACCGGCCACTTTATTAGGCACACCTGTTCAATTGCTTGTTAACACAAGTAGCTAATCAGCCAATCACATGGCAGTAACTCAATGCATTTAGGCATCTAGACGTGGTGAAGGCGACTTGCTGAAGTTCAAACCGAGCATCACAATGGGGAAGAAAGGGGATTTAAGTGACTTTGAACGTGGCATGGTTGTTGGTGCCAGACGGGCTGGTCTGAGTATTTAAAAAACTGCTGATCTACTGGGATTTTCAAACACAACCATCTCTAGGGTTTACAGAGAATGGTCCGAAAAAGAGAACATATCCAGTGAGCGGCTGTTGTGTGGACGAAAATGCCTTGTTGATATCAGAGGTCAGAGGAGAATGGGCAGAGTGGTTGGAGATGATAGAAAGGCAACAGTAACTCAAATAACCACTCGTTACAACCAAGGTATGCAGAATACCATCTCTGAACGCACAATACATCCAACCTTGAAGCAGATGGGCTACAGCAGCAGAAGACCACCCGATACTAGCACCGGACACTTTATTAGGTACACCTTGTACCTAATAAAGTGTCTGGTGAGTGTATATTAAAGTTTCAGATGCCACCACATAAAACAAATGCAAAATAAATACATAGCATAATATCATACAAAAAAACATTTAAATCAAGTGTTTGAAGCCAACGTTAAAGTGAAAATATTCAGAAACAGAGACAGCTCCTGATTGACTCTGCTTCTAGGTCTTTCATTAATGTTTTAAATTCATCAAAAGTAATCAGATTTCCCAGTTTCGACTTAGCTGGTGACATAAACACCAGTTAACAACAATAGAATATCTCTGAAAGTTATTCAAGATACTGCCTTTGAAAAACAAAATAAACCCCTAAAGGTTAGTGATCTGCTATTTACTTATTACATAAACAAATAGCAAGACATTTGCCAGCGTTTGTTTGGTAAATCTGGTTTGTTATTGCCTTGGGTAATCACACACAACAATATATAATTTTCTGTAGTTGTATGTCTCAATACATGATTTGGTTGTTGTGTTTTGTTTCTATTTTCAGGTACTCCCATGATCCCGGTTCATATGGGTGTCGTGACCCCCACCAACACAGTGAGTTGGAAACAGGAGTTCCTACTGCAAATTGAAGCATCAGCTGTTATGCATGACCTGCTATTAAATATATAATCCTTGCACATTATCAGTTTAGCATACAGTTTGATTTTGGCAAGTCTGCTGCTTAACCAAGACAGTTAAACTGACCCTTGTCTGATTCTTGTAATATTTGTATTTTTTCCTTTGTTTCTTTTATTGTTACTCTCATCCAGAGCAACAGTAAAAACACTTGAATACCTAAAATGTAATTCGATGTTGCAGGTTCTTGTCCCGACCGCAGTTGCTGTAGCACATAAGCCGATGCTTCCAAAGAAGGAGCCGACCATCAGAGTCAAGGACACCGACGACAGCGGTGGCCCCACCACCACGGTATTTGTAGGGAACATCTCCGAAAAGGCATCTGACATGTTGGTCAGACAGCTTCTAGCGGTGAGTTGACAGTGTACCCACTCCACCTGTTCTTATTCAGAAAATATAAGAGTGAATGGTGAAATAATAGGCAGCAAGAGTTTCAGGTGACAGACACTTATTGCAGTTTGTACAAACTCTGCATTCACACAAAATCAGGTGTTGCAGCGAAAATGCCGGTCCTCCCATTCATTTGAATGTGGGTAGTGCGTTTAAGCTGTGGCGGTGGGGACAGCAGGGGATGCCGAAAAAAAAAGCAGTGACTTGCAGCAAAAAGTTGAATCAGAATCAACTTTTGAGGGAACAAGGACATTACTTTCTGTGCACTCACTTGGGGTAAATGGGCCACTAATAAGTGACACTCTCGCACTGCGGCACAACCCTGCGCTTATCGCCGCCACGCCTGATTTGTATGCAGCACTTTGTAATGCTTCAAACCAATATTACAGAAAAACGTTTAAATACCTACATAAAAGGCAATACTGCTGTGCTAACTTTCTTATCAGGGATTAACTGATCAATAATTAAACATTAGCATCTCTAATGTGAAATTAAATAATTCCTGTTTTCTGTTTTCATCATAGAAATGTGGTATTGTTCTAAGTTGGAAAAGGGTCCAAGGTGCCTCTGGGAAACTTCAAGGTAAAAAGAGCACAACACATTTAAACCGTCTTCTCTTGATGTGAATGCATGTTACTGTACCAGATACTACATTTAGAGAGTCACTGTAAACCTATTAGAAAATATTCACCCCACTGTACTTTTTACAGCTTTGAAAGCCTTTTTGGCACCAATTTACAGAAAGAGATTCTTTGAAACTGAATGCAGAATCAAATTATTTTTCAAATTCCATATTTTTTCACTGCTGAAGTTATCAGGTTTGTTATTTTTTTTAAGCCTGTGGAACTAACTTTCTATCTCTATCTCTCCTCTCCTGAAAGCATTTGGGTTCTGTGAGTATAAGGAGCCTGAATCCACACTGCGAGCCCTCAGACTTCTGCACGAGTTGCTCTTGGGTGACAAGAAGCTGTTGGTGAAGGTAGATGCCAAAACCAAGGCCCAGCTAGATGAGTGGAAGGCCAAGAAGAGGAGTGCCAATGGGGTATGCTGTTCACCTTCTGAGTAAAAGATAAACATCTCTGTTACAATGATGCTTTTGTTAAACTGGGTTTATAAGTTTGTTTCTCCCATTTTTCTGTCTGTATCATATAGGGAGCCAGTGGTGGGTCAAAGAACGGGGACGACGATGAGGAGGAGGTTCTTGATGAAGAAACCCTGCGTCGGGACCAGGTTGTGAAAGGGGCAATAGAAGTCCTCATCCGAGAGTATGCAAGTGAGCTCAATGCTCCCTCGCAGGACCCTGACAGTCAACCTCGCAACAAGAAGCGGAAAGAGAAGAAAGAGGAGGTATTGTTTGCATAATTAAGATGTTGTGTGATTTGTAGCTTTTTTATATTAACTGCTGAGTACTTAGTGTTTTTCTTTCTTGTCTTTCTCTCCTCTGTGAAAGGAGGATATCAATGCCATGGAGATGGAGGATGACAAGAGAGACTTGATTTCCAGAGAGATCAGTAAATTCCGGGACACGCACAAGGTAATGTATCAAACTGCTGTTATTACTCTAATAATTATTTAGGTTTTGGAGAACAAATCCTTCACATTTGTAATTATACATCCCTCAACAGAAAGTGGAGCTGCAGTTTATATAATTTATGGAGGTAATTACTCTATAAGGCAGTTCTGTTACTGTCAACTATAGTAATGAGGTAGTGTGTTAATATATAGATTAGTTAGTAAAATCCAAACATTAAAGGAATAGAAAGTAGCAGATGTTGATTCAAAGAGTTTATAATATCTATTTAAGGCTTAAAGTGTTCAAATACTACATCAACCACTCATAGATGGCCTTATAGTATCTGTCAGTGTTTCCAAATTGGGCAAGAGTTATTATTATTATTCATAATACTGATTTGAGACTAAACGTTTTAGCTCTGCACAAGCTAAAGTCATCACACAGAGTGCATGGACACAATGTTAAATTCCATCTAAAGCTAATCTATTGATTAAACCCCACCAATGTGGTAGAGTTCATTTGGTGACTAGAGCAAGATGAATCTCAGAATCTCAGCTTTGGAAAAAGTTGCGAGGATAGGATGTAAGTATGATCTTTCATTTCTTCTTTACTCATGTTGGGCGCTCCCTTCTGGAGGGTTTGCAGAGGGGCAACTGGCTCTCGGTTCACTCCCATCATTTCTATTTACATGTGGACTCGGGGAAACAAAGTGGTACTGATGCGGGAACTGGAATGCACAAATTTCTAGTGATGTTAGCAGTTTTAAGAAGGAGGGGCAGCTCAGTGAACCTCTGCAGGTTCTCAGATGATAAATAATGTGTTTGAAGAACACACACAGACTGAATGAGCCTAACCACTGCAGTAGTTTCAACTGCAGCCTGTAGTATTACTAAAGCAGGGAGCGCCTCTCCACAGCACTCTGTGGTCTGAAGACATATAAGGTAAGTCCTTGTTTTTATTTCTTCTCTAATATTATTTTCAAACACTTTTTCTTTCTTCTGTTCTGTCTTAGTGACTCCACCCCCACCCCTTTAGTTAAACAAGGAAATAAATGAAATATATGAGTAATATATAATATCAGAATATATAAGAAAAAACATAGAAGAAGGTCCGCACACAGTGTGCGGACCTTCTATGTTTTTCATTGCTGTCTTCTACCGGTCCAGCACCGGCCTACTGCGGTTTAGGATGTGCGCGACCACCTTACATTGTTTGTCAGACATGCAGTAAGAAACATGAGGTAGGAGGTTGACAACTTTGTTAATTGGCTTGCAACTTAGTACAGCCCACCTCTGTGACAATGTCTGAAATGTTAGTGCGTTCCAAACTACCCCCAAAATCAGCATTTTTCCATAAATGGAATTTTAGGATAAGAGGTAAGTTGTAGGATGGAAATAAGATAGAAAACGGGACGATGCAATGAAAGCGAGATGGTTAACTGACAACTTGTAAGGTACTGTGAAGTGTGTAAAAACCCTCCCTCCGGATTGGCTGAAAAATGCAAAGCATGGTTTACAAATGGTCATTTGAATCAAGTATAGCTAAATTACAGTGTAGAACATTTAGCTCATGTAGAACAGGTAGTTCCTCCATCCTTTCCTCCTTTTTATTTTTGTTTATCACTTAACAGCTGTCAGACCCACGTATCCAACAGCACAACTAGACATTTGTTAAATCAGTTAGAGGACTGTTTGAACTGTGGGCCTGACTCGGTTGAGCTTTTTTATATTATTTATTGGGTCGGAGAGGCCAAAGAGACACCAGAAGACAACCTGCAGGTAAGACTGTTTCACTAATTTCCTTGTGGCAAAATGGAATACAGTATCTGACATGAATTTAAGTTGATGTTATTTATTTATACTTATGTAGATAAACTGCTTCACAGGTATCGTTTGGACGTTTTTTTCCTGATTATTTTGACTTTACACATGACCTGCTTTTCCTCCCACACGTAGCCTGTAGGATGTGTAGGGGCAGAGAGGCGCTGAAACCGTAGTTCATCACCTGTGAGTTGCACACCTGTAGCTCCAAAACGGTCTGTAGAAAATGCCATGATTTTTATGTCAACTGGTTAGAAAGCAGACAAATGGTCAGTGTTTATTAGATATTTAGAGTGCATTCCAGATAAACTGGCATAAATATATTGATAATTACTATTGGAAATTTAAATTTTTTTCAAGAGGTATCTATATACAGAATATCTGAATATCTTTTTCAGCATAATTAGCAGTATCATTCCCCCCATTTCTGACTTTTAAGTATTTTATGCTGTAAAAAAAAATCTGTGTCTACGTGTATTGCAATTATTTACCACAGAAGATTACAATTTGAATATAAAAAACAAACTTCCTCAATACAATGTGTACTCCCAGTTCCCGTCTGTCACTACTACATACAGAACTCCCATGCTGTTGCAGGGGAGAACTTACATTGCAGTCTGGCATTGCTCCCTTTACATCTCAGATGACCGTGCAGAAAACACATGAGAGCCGATTATGTAATTCACTTAGTTGGGCCATTTGCCATGTTAAGCTTTGGGCTTGTTTTAATCCACTTGGCACCCATAGGTAAGACCAAACCAGGGCATTATATGGTGGTGATCTTAAAGTGTAAAGTTAGAACTTGTTGACCTAATGGTTCAAAGCTGACTAAGCACTTGTTGAATACTTTTAAGTGTAGCATGAGTAGACTCACTTTGAATTAAACCCAATGAATCCTGTAAAGCTGAGTGCATAAAGCATTAATGTGTACCACTTACACCATATTTGCATGGTGATGCTGTTGTATAACTAAACTTCTTCATGTCAAACATTATGCATTTTAACCTACAGAATCTCTTGCATCAGATCAAATCTATTCCTTTTCAGCATTTGCCTGAATGCACATTGATTTGGAAAGTAGGCGGATATGGCTATCACCAGTATGTATTCGCCTACAGCTGAGTTTTTAATGGAATGGCCTCTTATTACATCAGAGAATAATCTCAGATCACTGTAGAGGACAGAGGTCGAGTTGACCTGTTACATATGTGGGAAAAAAATTCAATATTAGTGTATGGGATGAAGGGAGGGCTGGATACTGGAGCCAGGACAGGAACTTTGATGTAACGAACATACAATAATGTAAATGTTTAGAGCTAAAAAGTGCTGACAAAACACCAGAAAAGTTTTAATGGTTGATGGTTTTAACTTCTTCTCCCGCCGTAACTCCTTCCTTAAACACAGATTACCTTAAATTTGTAGGTGTTTTCAAGATTGACCTGTAATTTATGGTTTTAAGTAAGTGTGTCCTGAATTGAGCAGTATCTGCATTAAACCTGCTCAAACAGCGGACCACTCTTCCTGGAGGAAACACCACTAAGAGGACTTCCTCACTTGCAGCAGCCAGCCTCTCCAAGGCAATGAGTCATGGCAGTATGTGAGCATGTCTGGCCAAGGGAGTCAAATCATATTCAGTATCGTGATGATGTATTTATGTATTTTAGTATGATCTTTTCTGTATTGAGAATCTAGTAACATATGGTTTCCCTTTTCTTCCTGTTGGGCTCCTGCAGAAACTTGAGGAGGAAAAAGGAAAGAAAGAAAAGGAGCGACTGGAGATCGAGAGGGAAAGGAGAGAGAGGGACAAAGAGCGGGAGCGTGAGAGGGAGCGCCGCGACCGCGAGAAAGAGAAGGAAAGGGAGAGAGAGAGGGACAAGGAACGGGAAAGAGACCGAGATCGCGACCGCGAGCGGGAGAGAGATCGTGAACGGGAGAGGACGAAGGAGCGAGAGAGGGAGCGTGAGAGGGAGAGGAGTCGAGACGTCAGTGAAGATCGCAGCAGATCGAGGTCAGTGGGAGGCCTGTGATGTCACACCTGATGCTCAGTTGTCTTTGTAATGCAAGTCAAAGCACATGGCTCATTTTGACTGAATATGTTCTGGTGTACAAAACCACTACGCTGACTAGCCTGGTAGAGGGGCTATAATTACATTCAATACAAAATCATAATAGCTACTCTACACACTAGAACAATTTTGATAAAATTATGACATGCACTTCTACGTATTGGTCTGACGAGAGCCTGCGATCTTTAGTATAGTATCTGTTAATTGCTTCAAATTGATTTATGTGTTGAATATTGAATCGCTGATGTGGACATTGATGAGTCTGGAGCAGTTGGTAGTTTATTAGGTGCATGTATCTATATCCAAAGCCACATCCAGTACAGCAACAGTACAATCCTACCTTTGTGAAGCTTATAAAGCAACCCCATTGACATAAATTAGGGGGGGACAAACCTTTAGGAACATCTTTCAATATAATGTCATACAAATCAACAGAGCCATACAGCGTCAAAATATGGACATACATTTCAATCGACTTTCCCCTGACATAGTCTAATAAAAACATGTTTGATAATCTTCATAAAGATAATTGACAAAACAATCTCCCCTCGAGGTGTATTTTAGTAGCCGTTCTGGAGCTTTCACTCTTTTTTATATCATTGAAAGCTCCAGAACAGCTACTAAATAGATGATTAGGTGGAGCAGATACAGGATTTGTACAAAGTTGTGAAAGGTTGGAAAATGCTTAATTTTAAATGTTGAATTTTAACGCTAAGTTCTGGATATTTTTGGTTTAGGTACAGTGAAAGTGCTTGAATTTTACAAGGAAAACAAGCGTGCAAATATGAAATAATGAAACCACTGCAGTAAAATGCAGCTCCGCTTTTGGCAGTTGGTGCTGGCTAAAGTCAAATCAACCAGACGGTCTACAAATGAAATAAGTGCTTGACTCTTGTGTTCCATTCTTTACATTATCTACTTTAAGATAAGGGATTGCTGCTGGTATTTGACTAATTAAATTGTCTTCTGCAGAGAGAGGACTAGAGACGATAAAAAACGAGACCGTGAAGAAGATGAGGAGGACGTGTACGAACGGAGGAGACTCGAGAGGAGGCTTAGAGACAAGGAGGCGGCTTACCAAGAAGTACGTATATTATCTCTCGTTATTTCACATTTACATACGTTTAAATAACTGCCCATAAAGAAATTAATTTAAAGACAGTCAGTGTCTGACATGTCAGTGATGGTGGAATTATTTTTCTTTTTAAAGCGCCTCAAAAACTGGGAGATCCGGGAGAGGAAGAAGTCTCGTGACTACAGCAAAGAAACGGAGCGGGAGGACGAGAGGCGTCGTGAAACGGTTTACATGAATGCATACCACACCATATCAAACTGCTAGCAAATAATTATTTCTATTGTTTTAGACAATTTGTAATAGATATAATATATAAAATTGTAATTGTTACTGTGTTTACATTCAGATGAAAGAAGCCAAAAGGCTGAAAGAATTCCTTGAAGATTATGACGACGACAGAGACGACCCAAAATACTACAGGTTAATATCTTAATGCACATTTAGAAATGTGAGGTACACACTTTCACTTTTTGCATTTGTCATGACTTGACTTGTCATTCTCATTCTCATTCTCAGGGGCAGCGCTTTGCAGAAGCGACTTCGTGACCGAGAAAAGGAGACAGAATTGGACGAGCGAGACCGGAAGAGAGAGAAAGAGGAGCTGGAGGAAATCAGACAGAGGCTTCTGGCTGAAGGTCACCCTGACCCTGATGCTGAGCTGCAGAGGGTGTGTCAGTCATTCCCTTTATATACACTTTAGTAACCCGGTTACACTCGGCCTTCTGCAGTAAGCTGATATCTTAACTGTCATGTAAAACAGAAACTGGAAGGAGAAAATCAGGTGGAACCAGATTTCTCCTGGAGAATACAGATTGCACAACAAGGGATGCAAAACTGAACCGTAAAGCAACAAAACGTTTAATGATGTATAAACCGAACCGTGGGCTTCTTGAACCATTACATCACTATTAAATACAGGCCTGCTAATTATTTGATGTGGTGCCAGAGACATAGAAGAGGCAATTGTCTGAATATACGCCTTCTTTACCATTAAGTAGTCTGCCTTATTTCATGTACAGTATAAAATCTGTGTTATGGCTTCATATAATATAGAAACAGCATTTATTACTATCAATCAGTCTATTTATTTATAGATTTTGGAGTTCAAACACATTGGAAATGGTCATGTTTATCTTCTCCCTAATGTGCAAAACAAACTGAAACCTTGACCCAGAAAACGCAATACAAACATGGGCTTGTTGAACCTTTGCACCACTAACTGCTGGATGAAAAGAGAGATCATAATACGGAGTGATTTGGCTTTCTGTTTCAAATAATTTAATCAAAAGTTCGACAAAAAACTGAAACAAACACACAGTATCCTCCACAAGTCTAATAAATAAATTGGTTTACACCACTGAACATTTTGATTGTCAGTGTGTGTCAGTGTAAATTCAGACACTTGCCAAAAAAGGAGACAAAATGCACAATAAACAAAGTTAAAGATGAATTTGACCTTATTCAAATTTTCAATAGATATTGCGATGATATTGTTATCGTGACTTCTTTTGGCCATGTGTAGGGAAAATCCTGACAGCCCTACCGGGAACTGTGGCACGAAGGATTTTGGTCTTTAATCTGTCTTGCATTGTGTTTGTGTGATCATTTTTTGTTGTGTAGAAAATAAGGCTGCAACTATCAATCAATCTACAGATTATTATTTAGATTAATCAATTAATCGTTTGGTTTATAAAATGTCCAAAATCTCCATATTTGAGAGGCTGAAAACAGTATTTTTTGCATGAAAAATTACTGTAACGATTATTTTTCTGTCGATCAACTAATCGATAAGTCGACTAATCGTTGCAGCTCTCGTAGAAATAAAGGCACAGATAGTAAACTTCAGCTTTTCTGTTGAAGAGTTTCCTTGTTTTCTGTCTCCTGTTAATCCATCTATTATTAAAATGCCAGCAGTCACCAAATATTGATTCCTGACACATAAATGAAAAGTGCACCAGAATGTGAGGTCATTGTTCACGTGTCATGTGTATCTGTGTAGATGGAGGAGGAGGCAGAGCGCAGACGGCAGCCTCCTCTGAAGCTTGAACCCGAGGAGGAAGTGCACCACGAGAAGGCTCACAAGGATCGGGAGCGGGAGCGGGAGAAGAGAGGCTCAGGAAGGCCTGCGGAGCCGATGCCTCGAGCCCCCCCGCAGCGTTCGGATGATGATGATGATGATGATGTAGAGGAAGGGGAGGAGGACGACTACCACGATGGTGAAGACTCACAAGAGGCCAAGCCGCAACTCAAACCCATAATGCGACCAATCACCACTGCTCCCTCGGTGTCGTCTGCCAGTGGGAACGCGACTCCAAACACACCCGGCAACGAATCTCCCTGCGGCATCATCATTCCCGGCGAAAACACACCTGAGGTCCAACCTCCAGAGGAGCATCGGCCCAAGATTGGTCTCAGTCTCAAACTGGGTGAGGATAGTAGCCAACTAAGGACACAGAGGGATCCATTTCTTTAGCTGCTTTGTGCTAGAAGTAACTAGTGTTTCTTCTCTTCTCCAGGTGCCACCAACAGTCCCAGCCAACTTAACGTCGGAAAGCGAAAGAAGCTGGCGACCGTTGAAAGTGTCTTCAACAAGTTTGATGACGAGGAGGCCGATGAGCAGCCTCGCAAAAGGAAACTGGTTCCGCTGGACTACGGTGATGACGACAAGAGTCTGGGGCTGGATGGGGCGGAAATTCCAGGGGCCAAAGGCAGCATTAACACGGAGGAGAAACGCAAGCACATAAAGAGCCTTATTGAGAAGATCCCCACGGCCAGGCCGGAGCTCTTCTCCTACCCTCTGGACTGGACCATGGTCGACTCGGTAGGGAGCCTCTGGCAGTTTAGTTTGCAACAATTTTATTAACATTTTACAATGTTCAAAAGGTCAAAGAAAGTATAGTAGAGTTGAGTTCCTCAGCTACATTGATTGATTTAATGACTCAGTGGCTTATTTGGTGTCATAACATGAGCAATAATAGAAAATGAGGCCCTGTGTTGTTCTGATCGTTCTTTCTTTAGACTCTGATGGACCGCCGCATTAAACCGTGGATCAATAAGAAGATTATTGAATACATTGGCGAGGAGGAACCCACGCTGGTTGATTTTGTCTGTTCAAAGGTTTGTGATTATTTTATGTAATTTTAAAATGTTGGTTCCCACGAAATATATGAAAGCTCCTGAATATATTCATTAGTAATAATCATTGATTTTTATTTATTTATTATTTGTTTGTGTCTTGCTGCTCATTCTAACAGAGTGGTATTTCTTTGCTCCCCAGGTGATGGCACACAGCACCCCTCAGGGTATTCTTGATGATGTTGCTATGGTAAGTTGGATCACAAAGTGTTTGTTTGTTTGTTGGGCTTAATTTCAATTCATACCTTTCCTTATTTGGTATACTGTTGATTTATTCAAAAAAAAAAACAAGCTGGCAAAATATAATAATCAATAAATTAATTTGTTATTTTATATTTTGACTTTGGGCACTGTAAAAATGTGCTCAAGTGCATCGACTCAAGCTGCCCTTAGGGGGATGTCAAGAACCATGACAGTAGTAGAAGTAAGGCATGCTTGGCTGGTCCCATAGGAGTAGAACGGACATTGAACTGATTGCCATTTGTCATTTGACTAGATCAAAAGAAAATGGTGATTGTTGTTAGTTGTTATGTTGACAACACACATCAGTGTGGCCATTAAGTGTCACACTGACTAGTTTGAGAACTCCGTTTTGGCCTACTGTCCACATTAAGCCTGTTTCCTTGGTCTGTCTATCGTTAATGCTCATCATGTAGTAATCCTCGATTCCTCTCTAGGAGGAAGGCAACAGAGATAGTGCAAAAAAGACTCCTCTTCATGTTTTGAACTACTCTATAGCCTAACTTTAACTTTGTACTTCTGGCGACTTCAAAAGTCATAAAAGTGTGTCATTTGTGAAGATTATTTTACGGAACAAAACGTGTAAGTAACAAATGTTTGTTTGCCACAAAGCTTATTTTCTGCAATAATTCAAAACCCAACCAGGGTGATGCTAACTTCCTGTTTGGCCTACAAAAATACGTCGTCACTGGAGCACTCTATTTACGGTGAAGCAGCTTAGGCCTGCTACATTGTTAAACAGTTGGTCCCAAGTAATCCATGTAACTTTCATGTGAAAAGTCAGATTCATTGCATATATTTATTGAGCTGTTTGATATAAAGTCTGTCTAACCAACCTGTTTGTTTTTAGGTTCTTGATGAAGAAGCAGAAGTCTTCATAGTAAAAATGTGGAGGCTGTTGATATATGAAACAGAAGCAAAGAAGATCGGACTGGTGAAATGAAGAACACGTGTGTCTCTCTGTCTGACTTCCTTAAATCACAGTTCTGCTAGCGACAGTTTTCTGGTCCAGCAGACTGTAAACGTGCCCATACACCCTCCATTCCATCAGCAAGGAGCTGCTGCCTTGTATGTGTGTGTGTGTGTGCGTGTGTGTGTGTTTGGAAGCGACAGTCTGAGCTGTGAACAGAAAGGGTTTGCACAAACATACTGCATGATAAAAACTTTGGTTGTATTTTTTTCCTTTGTTGATGCTGTTGAGGCAAAAGACAGTTGCAATTCACCCGTCTGTTCTCCAACACGTTGGACTCATTCTGCTTTGATTTACTGTTGTCATGTTGAGGCACTGCTCCATTGTGTGAACTAATAAATATGCTTTTTTAGAAAATATTTTTTAACGTGTTTTCTAACAATTTCATTTTTGTGGGTTTTAAATGCAAATATACTTGAGAAAGTATGTTTTTCTTTGTTATATTCCTCATTTTTTGTTTTTTGCACTCCCCAAAATAGGTGGTCTAAGTTTTTACAAAATGGTAATTATAATATCGCAAAACTTACTCTCAAATCATCAAACGTGAACACAAATAGATACGATTTGCATGATCTCTCATTTACAAACACAATTGTTCTCCCCACAGGTTTGTTAATTGGAACAACAGGGACACTACCAAAATAAAAGTAAAAATTATATTTTATTTGTCACTTAACTTCTAAACTGTGATGGTCTCCCTTTGAGTTTTGTTTTGTGCAAAAGTGTATTTAATATTTAAAATTAAAAATACATAAATTAATAAAAACTAAAATTTTAGAAATCACCATGAAGAGAAACTCTGGGACATATGACTTAAAAAAATATCACAAAACATATACAATACATAATAAAACTGTTGAATTAATTAACCATGAACATTTTCCAAATATCAAAACTCAAAAATAATATTAGTCATTTTACTTTCTCCTGTCTTTTTTTTTATTGACAAGATGATAATATACAAAGAATTCAGGTATTTAGACGCAGCACATACATAACAGATGAGTGGTACAAAACAAATACATATAACTATAAAATAAGATTAAAGAACAATTACGTAAAATCAATCAAATAAATAAATAATAAATAAAAAACAGGAGTACATATATACATATATATATATATATATATATAAACAAATTAAAACAGGTTTCAGGGAAAAATGTTGCATAATTGTTTAATAGTGCTTCCTCCTGTCTGGTCTGGTCTGTCCTCCTGCAGCGCGTCACACAAATACGTGGCAGGTGAATTGTGACCCGGAAGCACTTCATTGTTGTAGCACCAAACAACCGGATGTTCCGTTAGCTAGTTTCTCTAGCTCTCTAGCTAGCTGCTAACCGAGTCGGGAAGTTGCAATATTATTATTAACAGTTGAATCTTGAAGAAACGATGCAGGGTAACGGGTTCTTACAAGTGAACAAGTGAACGTTAACGTGTCAGGATTTCTCATATTGTGAATATTAAGAGCTGAGGGCAGTTAGTTACCGAAGCTTCTTAGCTTAGCATAGCTTAGCATAGCAACCGTTGTCGAGGCCAAGAGGCTCCAACGTCTCTGGTAGTTTAACGTGGATGTTTGGCAGCTGGCACCAGCTACAGGGACGTTTATTAATTTAACAACTATCGTTATCCAGCAGCTGCAGGTCGAGGGCATGTAATCTAACACGACGAGCACGAATACAAGTCTGTGTTAAAGAAGTATAAGGTGGATGTTGTTGATGGTTTTTAGCTCAGCAGACAATTAGCTGAAGAGAAAAGTGCAGTCATGGACGATTTCAGCTCGATCAGCCTGCTGTCTCTGGCGATGTTAGTGGGATGTTATGTTGCTGGGACGATACCTTTAGCTGTCAACTTCTCAGAGGTAAGTGTGGCATGCAAGTGCTTTAAAGACACGTTTTTAGGTCTCCCTTTTGAGTTATACAGATGTTTTGTGCAAAGGTGTATTAGTTTGTTATTATTATTGACGAATATCACATAGGTGATAGGTGGTCTAAGTTTTTACAAAATAGTAATTATAATATCGCAAAACTTACTCTCAAATCATCGAACTTGAACACAAATAGATACGATTAGCACGATCTCTCATTTACAAACACAGTTATTCTCCCCACAGGTACCTTAATTGGAACAACAGGGACACATTTTATCGGTCACCTAACTTATAACCTCTGTTATTTGTTTATTTTATTTGAAATGAGTTGACACACTACATTGCTTTTATTATAACCTCATAAATATACTAAAACAGTATATATATTTTCAATATTTCCTAAAATGTATGGAGGTCTCATGCTTTGATAATGTGCTTCATGGTAAGCTTGCAGTTTGGCTAACTTTGGCCCCAATTCTTTTTTGTTTATTTGTTTATTTGTTTTGCACAATTTAAGACTATACAACATAACAAAAAAAAATAATTAATAATATATGGTGCAGGAAGAGGCAAAAGAAAACACTGGGCTTATCTGAAGCCTCCACCTAGAGACAAGATTAATATAAAGAAATAATTAGCATATATGTATATATATGTATATAATAACAACAATAACAATACAGTGAATATATCAAAATGACAAGTGTGTGTGTGTGTGTGTGTGTGTGTGTTGCATGGAAGTGTATGGTTAGTGTTTGTGAGGAGGATATTGATTTAAATATCTATAAAGACTTCTTCAAACAACATTGTGAGTGGGAAAAAATAAAAAAAACATAAAAACAGATACATGGGGAAAAGCAATTACAAGACAGCAATTAAATTACCCTTGAAGCTACTCCATAATTTGGTTCCCCTAAATTTCTAGATTTACAGAGAGGTAAAAGTTCATCTCTGTCAGTGCCTTTTAATCACCGATTGCATCATAAACTCTGTCCTGTAATCAGATAATCTGCTGTGCATACTGCTTAAATACAATGACACAGACATTGTGCTGATTATTTTTCTGTGATTGTGTTTTCTCCAGGAAAGACTGAAGCTGATCACTGTGCTGGGAGCAGGGCTGCTGTGTGGGACTGCACTGGCTGTTATCATTCCTGAGGGGGTCCACGCACTTTATGAAGAAATCCTTGAAGGTAGAGTTCACAAACAAAACAATGTATTTCCTGGAAGATTACCTAGAAATTGTTTCCGCCAGCTCCCTTGAATGAAGGCATTGTTGCATTTCATCTCATGTTTGAACCAGTAAGACCGTAAAAGACAGCTTAAGTATTAGTAAGGCTGCAATTTAATTCATGTTTTAGTCAATCAAATGTCAGAAAACGGTGAATAATGCCTGCCACAAAGTCCAAGGGAACGTCCTCAAATTGCTTGTTTTGTCCAAAATGCAAAGATACTACGTATTAGACTAAATTTATAGTGATATATCAAAGAGGAAAGGCAGCAAATCCTCACTTTGTAGAAACTGCAACTTGATAACTTTAGCCTTTCTTGCTTGATAATGTTGTCAATTGATTATAATATTTAATTGTGATTAATCACATGATTGTCCATGATTAATCGCACATTTTTTATCTGTTCAAAATGAACCTTAAAGTGAGATTTATCAAGTATTTAATACTCTTATCAACATGGGAGTTGGCAAATATGCTGCTTTATGCAAATGTATGTATATATGTATTATTGGAAATCAATTAACAACACAAAAAAATGACAAATATTGTCCAGAAACCCTCACAGGTACTGCATTTACCATAAAAAATATGCTCAAATTATAACATGGCAAACTGCAGCCCAACAGGCAACAACAGCTGTCAGTGTGTCAGTGTGCTGACTTGACTATGACTTGCCCCAAACTGCATGTGATTATCATAAAGTGGGCATGTCTGTAAAGGGGAGACTCGTGGGTACCCAGAGAACCCATTTACATTCACATATCTTGAGGTCAGAGGTCAACAGACCCATTTGAAAATGGCCATGCAAGTTTTTCTTTCCCAAATTTGAGTGCAAGTTTGGAGCGTTATTTAACCTCCTTTGTGGAAAGCTAGTATGACATGGGTAAATGTCAAGTCAAGTCAAACTTTATTTATATAGCACGTTTAAAAACACAACCGTGGTTGACCAAAGTGCCGAACATGTACATAATACAAATGAATACAAAGCAAACAACAATATGAACAGAGTAAAAACATTAAACATAATGTTCACATAATAGCAGTAAAAGAGTTGCAGCACAGCAGAAGATAAACTTAGTACAAAATGCAGCTGCTCGCTCGTTTGATTAACTGCAGCCGGCTGCAGACGACTATTCTACACCCACACACAAAGAATTACAGTAGTTTAAACCGAGAGGAAATAAAAGCATGAGTAACTCTCTCTCGGGAGCTTCTCTGGGTCCCTGGGAGACAGAGAAGCCTTTACCTTGGCTAAGAGTCTTAACTGGAAAAAGCTGGTTTTGACAACTGAGCTAATGTGTTAAGAACAAACAATAAAACCAATGAGGCAACTATAATATTTTAGCAGCAGTAGCAGTCTGCACTGTCCAGATTTCAATGTGAAAGCAGCTAGACTAGTTTGTCCCCTTGTAGACCTGCTCAACTTGGTCCAGATAGTGTCACAATAATACAATAAAGGTGCTTCAGATCCCTCCAGGGGCCACATCATATGTAGATATTTGCCTGTGTGGACTGTAACAGTTTGAATCTTTTTCAAACAGAGCAAAGTTCAGTAAAGTACAACCAGTCGATGTCTCTTGCGTAACAAACTTTGTCAAACACAGATATTTGTTTTGGGATACATTGACACATTCCTCTGTGTCTCAGAAGAATGCTTCGTGGGTTTGTGATGGTCTCTGTGCTGAGCAGACTCAGTAATCAGATGTGTTCAGGTGTTTTTTTAAACCTGTTCTCTCCTGACCTGTTTCTGCAGGTTCACACCACAGCCACGGCCAGGTTGGAGTCGTGGAAGCGTCCGAGTCGAAGGGCGAAGCAGAAGCGGCCCTGAGCGCCAGTGGAAAACATGAACACAGTCACGAGGAGCTTCACGCCTGCATCGGAGTGTCTCTGGTCCTGGGCTTCGTCTTTATGCTACTGGTGGACCAGATAGGCAGCTCTCACGTACACAGCACTGAAGGTCAGTATCTAAAGGGACGGCAAACACAACGATTAAAGCATCCAAAGCACTCGTATATGTGGAGAATTAGCTTGTTTAAATGGGCTCAGTGACAGCAGCTTTGTCATTAGCCTCATCAAGTGATAATCTTCTCCGGAGGAAAATAATTTAGTTGAATTGGACCCAAAACACCCCCAGATGGCTCAACTGCAAATTGTGTTCTCCCAGATGCACCCACGCTTTGTACCAAACTGCTTCAGAGCTTTTTATTTGAGCAGCTAATGCGCCGCAAACTGTTTACAAAGTCTGCCAACATATGTGACGCCACACAGTTTTTGTCAGTGTGGAGACGCTGTTCTGTCATTATTATCACTTGGTTCTGCTTTTATATGTTTTATAATATACATTTTTTTCATAGGTTTGGATCCAGAGTCAGCAAGGGTCACCTCCTCAAAAATCACTACCACCCTGGGTCTTGTGGTCCACGCTGCAGGTAGGTCTGCTTTTGAATATTTATTGTCTCATGATGATGTTGGATGAGATGTTTTGTGTTAAAATGATCTTGATTAGTCTAAATCTTCTGGTCTTCTTACCCACACGAGTTTCATCTGCAAAATGGACAATATAGTGTAGATGTGATCAGACAAAATGTTGTGTTTGAGATAGGGCTGCACGATTAGGGCCAAAATGATAATCTCGATAATCTTTGAGTTATTATTCATTCATTGTTTGATATGAAAGTTATCTCAACGACTGTGTCTTTTGTCTCCAGCTGATGGGGTGGCACTGGGAGCTGCTGCCTCCACCTCTCAGACCAGCGTCCAGCTCATCGTCTTTGTGGCCATCATGCTGCATAAAGTAATAATGGCTCTTATCTTGTACAGTAAATCAACAATTTTCAACATCCTTTTTAAAAATGCTGCTTTATTAGATACGTATAATCAAATGAACCTTATGTAGCAGTAGATTAGTTGATTGACAGAAAATTAATTGCCAAATGTTTGATAATCGATTGTCATTTTCATCAACATTCATTTGTTTCAGCGTCATGTTTGTTAGAATTGTCTGCTTTCCTTTGTCTTATTTGATAGTAAACTTAATATATTTGGGTTTTAGACTGTTTTTCTGACGTTGTGTAGACCAACTGATTAATCAAGAATATATTCTGCACATTAATCGTTAATGGGAATCATTGTTAGTTTGCAGCCCTGAGCAGCAGTACATTGTAAATGTGAAATCTACTCCTCTGTCGTCTGCAGGCTCCAGCAGCGTTTGGCCTGGTGTCGTTCCTGATGCATGCTGGTCTGGAGAGGAACCGCATCCGCAAACATCTCCTGGTCTTTGCCCTGGCGGCGCCCGTCCTCGCCATGCTCACCTTTTTAGGCCTCAGTCAGGTAAATATTTGTATATGTATAATTAATTTGTTTCTTTCAGTGCAACCAAATGCAACTCTCTCCTTGAGCCAGGGAGTGTATGTCTGACTGTCACTCATCTTTAAAGCTCTGTTTACTTTGAAAGTGTATAATGCCTGAGGCAAACTGGCTGTTCTCTTCTTAGACTATTAAATAATGAAATAGAAAATTCCTCAGTGAAATAAAAGTCAGGGTCTTGTCTTTGAAAACCAGTATGGCTGGTAAGACTTAAAGGCCCAGACACGCCAAACCGACATCAGAGAACTAGCGGCGACGAAGGCCGCCTGATGCTTCGTCTGTCTCACACTGTTTTTGTTTGTTCCTCTCTCAGAGCAGCAAGGAGGCCCTGTCAGACTTCAACGCCACCGGTGTCGCCATGCTCTTCTCCGCTGGCACCTTCCTCTACGTGGCAACCGTCCACGTCCTCCCTGAGGTCGGAGGTGGCGGCCACAGCCACGCTCCTGCAGGAGGGAACGGAGGGAAAGGACTAAGCAAGGTGGAGGTGGGAGCTCTGGTGCTGGGCTGCCTCATTCCTCTGGTGCTGTCCATCGGCCACCACCATTAGACCTAGACCTTCAGGACTGATTTAAGACGGGTGTACAGGGGGGAACAGCGGAGACAGAGACTTCAAACATTGTGGATCTAAATGTCTTATTGCTTGTTGTCTGCTGATGGACCTCGTGGACCAGACTGGTGCTCGTTGCGGGGACATCTTGTGACTCGAAACAGGGACTGAATGATGTTAGGGAAATCAGAGTTGCTGCAGTGACAAACCGAGGAATACAACAATGTTTTTTCTGACGACGAAACATCTTACAGCTACTGTCTGTGTCCATTTACTCCACCAGAAATCTTTTTTCAAGAAAGACCAGAGGTGTTTATTTCGATCAGCGTGGAGTTTTCAGTGTTGCATTATCGTGCTTGTCCAAAGTCAAAGAACCAACCGTGATGTTTTACTAGATGGCAGTTGCTCCGTGAGATTTAGAGTTGATTAAGCCGGTGATATCAAGAAAGCAAACTCTCTTTTTTTATAATTGTACAGCGTGTAAATCTCTTGGCAACAATCCAGATTGATTCGAGATGATTTTCAAGTGCCATATTAGCAAGTTGATACCCGAAGAGAGACGGCGCCATAAGGACATTACAGTTTGTAGTAAACGTTCCTGACTTATTTTCTTACCAACAGAACAAACTTTTTCTCACAGCCAACGACGAAGCAGGATGAGAGATCGGCCCGAATAACCAGCCAGATAACAGATTCTGCTCTGGCTAGTGAGTTTGCTCTTGTTTCTTGGCCCGATGGGAAGCCCATTTATGACGGATACTGATGGTGTGTCTCTGCCGCGGACTAGTTTGCTCAACCAGACACAACCAGCCTTCACGTATCGCAACATGAACTGTCACTTTAATTTAATCCGTTTAGTTTCTGGATGCGTTTATTTTCGTTGGAGAGTAATTATACATAGAGGTTGGAGGAATAAAAAAACCTGTATAGAATTGTTATAAGTGATTGTATAGAGCGTTACTAAGATTATTTCGAGGTGGAGGGTTATTTCAGCAGCTCTGAATGAGTGATTTGCCTTACAGAGGGCATGAACCAGATGAAAATGTTTAGGGACCATTGGCTCAGGAGACATATTACACATCGAGGGAGGAGACTTCTGAACAAAACTTTTCTTTTTTTTTGCCTTTTTAGTTGGTTTACTCCTCTTTAGTTAATCATACCTGAGCAATAATCATACACATGAAAGTCAAAGAGAGTCTTCAAAACGCTTGTGTGATTCAGATAGACGCTCTCGAACGCAGCCCTGCCCCGACATCCCCCCGTTTCTGCCTCAGTACCATTAACACAGTAACCGGTTGATGCATTAACATGTACGCAGGCTGCTCCCTCTTCTACAGGACAGGTGGATATTGTGAGTGTTACTGGATCACTGTGCCTGCTCACAGCAGAGCTCATGTATATGTATGTAAGTATGTTTGTGTACTGTACAGAGTAACTTCTTCCTTCCGCAATCATCATGATCTCTTGTGTGAGATGGAACTGCTTACTCACAAATACATCTCTTTTTTAATTCTTTACTTTGAATTTGTGGACATGGATGGTTCTGACACCAGAGGAGAGTCTCTTGTTTTATGTAGAAATTGAACGGTTTTACAAACTCGTCAATTAATTCCAAGTTAAATGAAGAGAAGAAGAAACCCGCCGTGATGTTTTAGAGAGAGAAAGGAGTGGGTCGCATGCAGACCAGCAGCTGCATGACTTTTATTTTTTATGGGACGCTGTATGTGTGTGTACAAAAGGGAAAACACCCCACTGTGTTGCTTTACAGATGGAGCCCCATTATGTGCCAGTTCATCTTTTTTAAACATCACAATCCCTGCTGAGATTTGGCGTTTACATGTTTCCCATCCTTACAAAACATTATATGAAATGAGGCCACTAGTATACGTGTTATACGTGTTCATGGCTACAGCTAGTGATTATTTATAATTCTCTTTTATTGCTTGATCTAAAAAATGTAAGAGAATTCCCAGAGTCTGACCAACGGTCCAAAAACCCCAAATATATCCAGTTTACTATCATAGAAGATGAAGAAATCCATATTCATATTTGAGAGGCTGGAACCCTTGAATTTTTTGCTATTTTCTCCTCTTTAAAAACTGCTTTATGAGATTAAATATTCATAACTAAATAAGCAACAATCAAAGTTTGGAAAAAACATCCTTAACTATTATGTATTGAGAGCTTAACGCTCAAAATGAATGGAAGTATGTGACAACCGATTTAGTCCCTGATCTGTTTCAGTGGAGTCACACCAGGAAGAGATATCTTCTTTTTTATATACTTTATTGCAGGAGTGAAGGAGTTAACATACATTTACCTTTGCTTACATATGATGTTCATATATATGCAATTATTTCACAGCATTCACACAATGTTAATGTTTTATAGTGGGAAAAAAATAGAATTGCAAAGTACAGAATATAAAAAAGAAGGGATATCTCCATGGGCAGGATGGACAGGAGGAATGATTACAGACAGGAATATCTTTTGCAGTGTACCTGAGTGTTCTTTTAAAGAAACTTGAGAACATGTGAATCTGTCCTTTTTAAGCTAAATCAACCAACTGGGTTATCTGAAAAATTCAATGTCACAAAGTTGATGTTTTGGAGATGCGTAGTTTTCAGCGGACAGCGACGGGGTTATACGGCTTAGCTTACAGCTCATAAGGTGAAGAAATCCAGTTGTTGA
Source organism: Sebastiscus albofasciatus (assembly GCA_916701655.1). Taxonomy (NCBI): domain Eukaryota; kingdom Metazoa; phylum Chordata; class Actinopteri; order Perciformes; family Sebastidae; genus Sebastiscus; species Sebastiscus albofasciatus. The sequence continues at coordinate 44,787 of CAKAOI010047724.1, forward strand.
GCATGTTTCATGTTTACTAATGTTAGTTAAAGCTGTTTTTATTGAATGAATATGAAGCTTCATCTTTGCACCATGAACAGTGAAAATACTGGTGTTTAGTGGTAGTTTGACCAATCATAATCAAGTCTGTGGTGTTGGTCTTATCATTTTAAATAGAGTTGTACCGATACAGATACCAGTATCACAAATGTGTCCGATACTGCCCAAAATTCGGGATCGGGTATCGACGAGTACGCCAGTCTATGCACTGATCCGATACCATCATTTATTAACCCAGAAAGAAAGCAACTTTTTTAACCGGAAATCAATTCTTCGTGAGATTGTTAAGGTTGGGCGCTGACCTCGAATGGTTAAGGTTAGGATAGGTCGTCAGCAGTGAGTCTCGTGAGAGTTTTTGCAGATCTCAGATCAGATTTTACGGTTTGGGGTTTCCTTCTAGACACAACCCTGTGCTTTTGCCTTGGGTGTATCACGGCCGTCACTGGCAACTACTGTTTTAAAGCAGCAGAAAGGAACTGATTGCAGGTAGTTTGTCACGTGAAGATAGCAAACAATAACAGTGTGGTGCTAGTGGAGAGTGTAACGGTAACTAACGGTCGTCAGAGCGAGGAAAATGTAGAAGTGAAGTAAACCGCTGTTAAATAATAACTACATATGGGATCGGTACTCGGTATGGGCCGATACCGCAAGTTCAGGTATCGGAATCGGTATCGTGAAAGAAAAAATGTTATCAGAACATCTCTAATCTGAAAATGCAATAACTTCTTTTACATTTAATCACACAGACAGCATCACATTTTGAAATCGTCTGCACTTAAACACCTTTGATCAAACATGAATGTAAATTGAGAAAGTCAAACTGTAGAAACTCGTTGAACTGCCAGATCTCTGCAGGAGGAGTTTGATGCCTCCTCTATCACACAAACAGGAAGAGATGAAGGCACATTCTGGGGCTGAGTGGAGGTTTCAGTTTGGACCAGGAGAGGTTTAGGATCATATTTGTAATAGTTTCAGTGGGGTTTCAGTAGGTATGTCTTTTCTTTTCTCTGTCATTCCAGGATGAGTCTGCCTTATTTCCATACTTTTGATTGTGAAAATCAGTTGTAAAGCAACGTGTTTTATGACGACTAAATTAAAGTTTTTTAACTGGTGAAAATGCTCTCTTATGT
>CAKAOI010047725.1:10056-36836 GCA_916701655.1 Sebastiscus albofasciatus
CAGGTGCAGTATATCAATAGCGATGTCATCTGGGTATATCCTTTCACAGATGTTTCATTTGAATTAAAGCCCCAAGGAGGTCAGTTTGATATCCCATTACTTTGGCATGTTCTCCAACATCACTTACGGTTACAAACAGTAATGGTATGGATCAAGCCTCGAGCAAGCTCGACATTTCATAGTGTGTGTGTGTGTCTCCTACTGTATTCGCTGACTCAGCTGATTGTTTTTGCTGTAGTTCACCAATCCATTGTCTTCAGGGAAGGCATCTGTTAAGCCAGTATACAAATGTTAAACACTGCATGATTTTTCATGTTGGTAAAAGCACCTTCAGTATTATTAAAGGGAAATACTGTCGCCTCACAGCAAGAGGGTCGCAGCTTGAGGCCCTTCTGTGTGGAGTTTGCATGTTCTCTCCGTGTTAGCGTGGGTTTTCTCCTGGTGCTCAGGTTTCCCCCCACAGTCCAAAGACATGCAGGTTAGGTTAATTGTTTACTGTAAATTGCCTGCTAGATTGCGTGATTACGCAATAATCTCGAGATCACGTGGGAATTTTACGTTTTTGCTAAATCTTTATCGGTGGACACATTTCTACGGTTGCGCGGTATATACCGTCATATCGCCCAACCCTAAAGGAAAACCAACATCACTGTTTTTGTACTTTTAGTTCCTGTTATATTTGCTTCAGTAGGAATGAGACGGAACAAAACTATAGTGATATTGGTACAATTATCCAAGCATCATTTGGTGACCTTAAACAAGCACCCAATTAGAAGTGTTGGCCTTTAATTTCTCATCAAAACAACATGGATTCAAGCATCTGTAAGTTTAGTTTATACAGAAATGTAGAGGCTCCGTCCTACCTGAGGGCACCCACCAAATGCCATGCACCCACAGGAGGGGCCCGCCACCAGATGTGTGGGGGTGACAGCGAGGTTTTGGGGAATCCAAGGAGGATTAAAGAATGGGGCGTCTGGTGTTAATCTGTAAAACAGTCCCTTTAGGGTCTGCTGGATGGATGGTAGTGTGTGTGTGTGTGTGTGTGTAGATGCTAAATGAACAGCTGTTGATGTTGATGCCCTGGTCCAGTCAGGTAGTCGATGCTGACCCACTTAAAACCAGCAAACAGAAGGCAAAGAAGAGCCCCCCCCCCTGCTACCAGCAGCTCCATGTTGCCTGCTGGGAGTTCAGCCATTTGTGATTTAATGATGCACCAATAAACACTTATTATAGGGCTGGTACTTTTTAATTTGTGGCATGTCAGGGTGACTTAAATGAGTAGCTGGAAGACCTTGGGTTACATTATAATAAACACTGAAAACTTAAAAAGCGCAAGCTCAAAACAAGGACAAATATATACTGTTAGAATAGGAGATTATTGGCATTATGCACCTACAAGGATTCATTTGTTCTTCTATATTGAGTGTGTATTACCTCACCTTACCTTCCTCTCTTCCTGTGTCTTTCATACACACACCTTCATCCTCACACACACACATTGCATCCAAATTAATATTCAGCGCTGTTTGCCGGATCTTTGTTGATTTATTGGCTCCGCAGCAGTTTTGTTGGGAACAACGCAACGTTCAGCTTTTTTGTCTGACTCGTGCAATATTCTCTGCGCCCACGCACTCACGAAGAGCAGCACACAGCGTGTAGTTGTCCTGCAGAGCAATATGACAACGTTATACTCCCTTTTTGAACATTTATGTGATGTAACAACCCGTACCTTTTTTAGTGTTTTACTACATATTCTTCTTTTCCCCGCAGGTGGACAACCGACCTAAATACTATGGAAGAGAGTAAGTTGGCCTTTATCACTTTATCAAGGATTTATGTGAGACACATTCCTTCAATTCATCTCCAATTAGACTGTTATCAGGTCATGTAATAGGCGTTATTTGTGGTTATCAGCCTCATAGATGTGGGTCAGAAGGGTCCCGTTACACCCACTAGTAGGTCCTATCATCTATTCATATGTGCAATCACTGAAAGAAGGAATAAAAGAAGACGACAGCGACCTTTATTGACCCCAGGCCTCACAATATACTACGTAAAAGCATGATTTGTGGAGGAAATCTTGACCTGATACTTTGCTGCTCTTCACGTTGCAGGTACCATGGGATGATCTCAAGAGAAGAGGCCGACCAGTTGCTAAGTCAGGCCGAAGGCAGCTACCTCATCAGAGAGAGTCAGAGACAGCCGGGCACGTACACGCTGGCTCTAAGGTAATACTTGTGTCCTGTAGCTAATTCAGGGAGATGTAGACAATCATGAACAAACAGGAGCTCAGCACTCACCACTGCAACAACACCGAAAAAGCTATTTTGCCTTCACTGTGTGTCCTCTTTGCAAGTGACAAGGCAAGAAAAAGGTGCTGTGTGAACGTTGAGCATGTCTGATCGTGTGATCAGACCTCCGGGGCGCTGCGAGGTGTGAGGGTTTAAAAGGCAACACTAAGCTGCTCAGAGGCCGCTCATCTCTAAACTCACATGGCTCCACACACCTTTCCTCACAAGGAGAGGTCAAAGTGTGTTGATGTTGTAGAAGCTTAAAGGGCCCGATTAGCTCGTAAGCATACTTGAATGTGAGCTATCATTTTCTCCGAGCAGGTGTCACACTTTTTAAATGGGTGCACGGCATAATTTGAATTTGATTTTGGGTCAGTTTGCTCTATTCATAGCCGCGTCATTCTTCCACCTGCACGCGTTTCTCTCCCTCCCATCCCTGTGGCTTCTAATTACCTTCCATAAATACCTCCTCATAAACTGGCGTCCCACTCTGGGTTGGCAGAAAAAGGAAAGGTTGGCTTTTGGGTTAATGATCTAACAGTGGTGTTTTATCTCGCGGTGGTTTCGTTGTGATCCACTGAGGAGCAGATCATGTGTTGGCCCAGTTCAGAGTCTGTCTATTACAGAGTTTGTGCCATTTTTGACTATTTTCATGAAGGGCTGCAGTTTTTTTGTGTATAAAGAGAGTTTGTTTATGATGAAGCATCTTGTATTTTTGTTTTAAAGCTTCATATATTTCTTTTTTTCACGCTCTTTGAAGCATAAAGCCATTTTCATTTTGATTAAATCTTATATTAAAAATAAGTATAACTAAGATTTGAAGCATTAACGGTCCAACCCAGATGCCTACTTTGTTTAAAGGGATAGTTCAGGTGTTTTGAAGTGGGGTTGTATGAGCTACTTATCCATAGTCAGTGTATTACCTACAGTAGATGACGGTCTTGAAGCTAAAAGCATCTTCCTCCGTTCCATTCAGGTTTGGGAACCAGACGAGAAACTTCCGTCTCTACCATGACGGGAAGCACTTTGTTGGAGAGAAGAGGTTCGAGTCCATCCACGACCTGGTCACAGACGGCCTCATCACACTCTACATTGAGACAAAGGTGTGTCCGTGTGTCCCTCACTCTTTCCTTCTTAACTGACAAAAACGTTCTTCATTGGCTCTGAGAACAGCGCTGCACAGTTTGGGCTGTAATCAGCGAATGTAAATGCTGATTATGGATGATTACAAAATGGAAGCATTTAAAGCTTTTCAGCCCGTGCTTGCCAGCTTGACTCACAAATTGTTCCCCCTTCGATCACCGCTTGTTTCCTCGATCCTCTGACTCCCTGGATTCTTTGAAAATAATCTCTAAAGAATGAAGGTACGTCGGCATTTTCTTGAGCTCAGTGTTTAGTTGTTTATTCAGACGATTGGAAAGTACTAAGTGGGGCAATGCAGTGCTGTAAAATATATCCATCCATTATCCGTAACCGCTTATCCTGTTCAGGGTCGTGGGTCCAGGGACAAAAAGCTGGTTTCACAGCCAGGAAAAATAATCATTCTTACTGTTTTTAAACCTGTCATGTTTACTGTAAACTTCTCTGTTGTCAGGCAGCGGAGTACATCGCTAAGATGACCATAAACCCCATCTATGAACACGTGGGCTACACCACCCTGAACCAGGAGCCCACCCTGAAAAAACACCTGCCTCAGAGCCCCGAGGCCCCAGATGGACCCCTTCCGGCCAAAGACGACCGCAACACCGAGGAGAGGGTGAGGACAAACACACGTGCATGAATGTTGACGCTGTTGACGCATTCTGACGAAGGATCTTTTAGAGGCTGTAAACAGTAATCACAGTAAATACTGATCAATATCTTCAAAACTCATCACTCTCTGCAAGAAATATGGAAATGAAAACAGTGTAGGAACTCAGGCCAAAAGCATCCTCCAATTAACATGTGTTTTTGGCAAACTGACCTGAAGGCTTCTGGGTTTTTGAGGGGTCGGTTTGAACAAGAAATTGAGTTGCGTTGGCACAGAGAATTGGCTACAGACCAAAGAATATCCCCTTCAGGAAACGCCAGTCTGAAAGTAACTAGTCTAAGACAAAATGAATCAGTCATCACATCTCTTTGGCTGGGTGTTTTGCAAATTGACTTTGAGACATTGACAGTTTCAGTTCAGCAGAGGAAGGAATCCGTAACTAGTGGTGCAACGGTTAAACAAGCCCACGGTTCGGTCTGTATTGTGGTTTTTGGGTCACGGTTTCGGTTTCCAATGTGTTTGAGCTTGGGCTGTCAAAGTTAACGCGGTAATCATTTCTTTAACGCAACTGATTTTTAGGTTGTAGCACGAAGATACTGGCATCATATCATTAGAAAAACCTAATGAATCCATTGGTACCAACCATGTTATACTGGCTTGTCGCAAAGGAGGCTAAATAACACTCCAAACTTATGCTAAATTTTAGCGAGGATGAAGTGTCATGGCCATTTTCAAAGGGGTCCCTTGACCTCTGACCTCAAGATTCTTCACCAGAATTTAGCCTGAGTTTGGAGCGTTATTTAGCCTCCTTTGCAACAAGCTAGTATGACATGGTACTAATGGATTCCTTAGGTTTTCTAGTTTCATATGATGCCAGTTTCTTCACTCTAGCTTTAAAACTAAGCCCACAACAACCTCTAAAAGATTGTGTTAATGCGTTAAAGAAATTAGTGGCGTTAAAACGATTTTGCGTGAACACGTTATTATCGCGTTAACTTTGACAGCCCTAAAACAATCAATCTCTTGAAGTCACTAGTCCTCACCTACATAAACAAAGATTTTGTAAATTGTAAAGCAGTAATTGTTGACATGTATACCATCATAATATTTCCAGAATGTGGTAGAAAGTATAAAACGTTAAGAAAATAACTGTTGAGAAAAACCCTGCAGAGAGTTAGAATAAGGGTAAAGGTGAGGAAAGTTGCTCTATGTAAAGTACTAAGATGGAAGGATGAGCGTTGAAGAGGAGGAGGAGGAGGAGGTTGGATGGATGCAGAGGAGAGATGGCCTCCAGCCAAAGGCTCTGCAGTAAAATTACATAACAGCAGCAGTTTGCCTGCAGAAAACTGCCATCTCCCCAAAAGCTGTATGCTAAGTATTCAGGAACGGAGTTTGTTGTTGGCTCATTAGTTTCCTCTCAGCTGTGAGATAATTGTTTTCGGTGATTAGTTTTTTTGAACCCAGAGGAAAGTTTGGAGATGTGAGGTTTACTGTGTGACGCAGTGGCCAATCACTGGGCAACATTTAATGTACATTTCTGGTCTGCAGCGTTGTGTTTGTGCAGGTGGGTGCACCAAAACAAACCAACAGGCTCGTAACCAAGTGTGTGCAATGCGTTTATCTGCTACACCAGTGGTGAACCTCCTGAGGCCTTGTGTGACCTGCAGTGCATGACCACCTACACTGCACCTCATACATCACCTGTCCGTGTGTGTGTGTGTGTGTGTGTGTGGTGGGGGTGGTCCTGTGTACGTGTGTGCTTTTCATAATTGGGCGGATTTGCAGACAAAGCAAGTACGGCTGTGACATTGAGACCCCAGCGGTGGCTCAAGCACACGAGAGGTACATATTTCACGCGGCTAATCGCCTTTCATCGTGGGTTAAGGGCCGTTTTTACGGTCCCCGTGGGGGGGGTGATAAAGACGCGGCTCTGGTGATGAGTTTTTAAATTTTAATTTTAAAGGCCGTGTTGTGAGAGCGAGTTCACTGGACGGTGACGGGAAATATTTTAGTGAGAGGAGACTATTTTCTGACAGAAAATAACACACAAACTGCTTGTTAGGAGCTTAAAGGACCACATATAAATATAGGAGCTTTTCCCTCATTCCTGTCTATAGTCTGGGTGCTCTTTTGTTATCCACCCTGCCACCGCCACCCAATGAAAACACATCATTAAATATCCATGACCAGTCATCCATATTCACCGTGTTGTATATAAAAGCGGAGGATTAGAGATTTGAACATGTGGTTGCTTTTGATAATGGCATTTTGTGTTCAAAATTCAAGTTATTTCTAACATTTTTGTCACTACTTTGCTACAAAATAAGATTTGTAGTATCTTGTATGATGTGTAAAATATCTTCATGCTTGTGTTTTTTTTATTATTTATTATTTACTATGTATTTATGTGAAATAAATTGGACTGAAATTACAGGAATTTTCAATATAATCTGATGACTAAACAGGACTAAGATTAAATAATAAAATAAAATTAAGAGAGAAAACATTTTGACTAAAATCAAATGACTTTTCGGTGACTGAAACGTTTTGAGTTGTCGTCGACTAAAACTAGACTAACATTATGAAGGATAAAAATGAATAAAATGTGACTAATAAGCATTTTCATCTTAACACTAAGACTAAATCTAAACTAGCTGCCAAAATGAACACTGATAACAGGATTTAATGCGGTCCCACTGCTTGTTTGTTGACAGTTTGCTCAGCCCAAAAATGTCCAAGAAGTCCAAACATCCACCCACCAGAGGCGCCACTTAACGAGAGTGCCCTTCTTAAGTGAAAATGTAGCCTTAAACTCTTCTTATATAATGTAAGATCTAAGGTAACGGCAGACCGGGGCCATCTAAGGACATGGGATTGTGTGTTTTCTGTGGAGCGTGTTTCAAGCTAGAAATACTCACATACTGCACAGCAGCGTTTCCTACCAATCGGTAAAATGACAAAAGACGAGAGGTAAACAAAACGTGTGAACGAATGAATGAAATAAAAGCGTGTTTCTCTTTCTCTCCCGGGGCAACTGAGGTGGCAGAAAACGGTGACAAACAACAACACTCTCTGTGTTCTGATTGGCTTCTTCTCCTCTCAATGCGACCTGTTAAATTCATCCATTACTGCGCCGTAGCTCAGCCTCCCCTCCTCCTCTTCTTTCTGTCTCCGCCTTCACCTCCTCCCTCCTCCACTAGCTCTGCCTGGTGAGTGTGTGGAGGGAAAGAGGATTAACACACACACTGAGCCATGTGCTCACCTACACGAGACGGAGAGACGGGACTCTGCAGCATCAGTCCGCTTCAAAGGATTTCAGGAACGCATTTCAGGAAGATTTATTGAATCATATTGAGGGAACTTTCTTTCACATTTTTTTATTTTCTGCTTTTTATTGGCTGGCTTTTTTTTGTTGTTATGAACTGGAATTGCACCGTGCAAGCACGGCATCAGTATGCAGAGCTAATCTGATTGGCTGATCTTTGTGGTGCTAAAACGGCAGGATTGGTCCTCTGTTGGCTCCTCGGATTGGGATGTTGTTGTCGGATGGAGCGTTGATAATTTGAGAGTCTATTTATTCCTGTTTTTATTCATTATTCTATTTTTAAACACAATCTTTATGCAAGTATTTCCTTTTTTTTTGGTTTCCTTGTGCTGTGTTTATTATTATATTTATTTAAACCCCAAGTGTGAGTTGAATTCACACCAAAACTACAAATCCCACAATGCCAAGCCGAGAGTCGTATGTCGTTAAAAGAGCTAAAAAGCAATCGCGCAGGCGAGCCGAGAAGGAAACGGGACGGAAGGGCTCTTTGTTTAACGCAGCTCTCAGTTTGAATGTCAACGCTGGCTCCATCCCCTCCCTGCCGGTCTCCGGCGGCAGCGCCTCGGACCCTCTCAACCGGGCGCCGGCCCCCGCCAAACCCACCTCCCCTGCTTCCACCTTCTGGCAACCAATCCGATCTTTTGCCCTTTCGCAGCTTACATCGCTGGTGCGGCGGGCCACCCTGAGGGAGAGCGACTTGGCGCCCAAGTACGAGAAGGTCCACAACTTCAAGGTGAGCTTCTCCTTCGCTCCACCATCCTGTTTATGATGCCAGATTCGCTGATTCAGCTCATATTCAAATTCACCTCAGAGAGCAAAGAGCGCATTAGAATAGAGAAACACACACATCTGCATATACAATCCAGGTTTGTTTTGGTGCTTTAGATTCCCAGATTTCCACATTACAAGTCGTCATTAGTGAAGAGCACAAAGGTCAGAGCCACAGTGTGATGGAACTTATTAGCATTTTATTATATAGAGCTAATTTATACGAAAAATAAGCAGATTAAAACTGCAGTTCTCCCTGTATTTATTCTGTAAACGCCCTTTCAGCACTCCTATTGTGTCTCCATCATTCTCTTGTCAGTGTCTATAATAAATATCACAGGTATGGTATACCCAATCTGGCTCACAAATGTTTTTCCATGTGTAGACCTGTGCAAATATATCATTTTGGTGCATTTAACTAATGTATTTTTATATTTATTATTTCGTCCGACCATAATTGTTTTCACTTTAATATTTGTTGTGATGATAAATTTATATTTTTACAAATTCTTTTTATTGGATTTTTACAAGTAATCTTACAATACAGTTCTATGTGGGATGTATGTGGTACAATCAAGATAGTTAAAAAAATAATAATAATAATACACTTTGAAAGAGAAACTAATTCTATAAATTGACATTTAAAAATAATGAACTTTCTCCTTTTCTCTCCAACCAGGTTCATACATTCAGAGGCCCCCACTGGTGTGAGTACTGTGCCAACTTCATGTGGGGTCTCATCGCTCAGGGAGTCAAGTGTGCAGGTAACAAACACTCACAGACAAACACATCCTACACACAGACAAACGCGACCTTTCTCACACACACACGAGTGTATCATGCACTTTTCTCTATCCTATCCTTTGCGCCTCCTCTCTCTTAAACCGTGACTCAACACTGGGACAGCAGGCGGCGTAAAGTTAGTCACTTTTGCTGTTGACTCATCTGCTGCGCGTCGTGGTATTTGAAATGTTAAAAGATTCAATTCGGTGCCAAAGAACACTGTGTGATTATTACTGTGTGCCTCTGCAGCGCCTACGTTTCTAGCTATTACAAGTATCAGACACAGTTATCCTGATATTGCTGCTGGTTGTGAAGAGCTGAAAGCACGATAAAGGAGTGCAGGCTCACTTTGATGTTAATACCGCCACACAAATTTCTCTCTTTCTCTGTCAAGACTGTGGGTTGAACGTCCACAAGCAGTGCTCCAAAGTGGTGCCGAACGACTGCCAGCCGGACCTGCGGCACGTCAAGAAGGTGTACAGCTGCGACCTGACCACGCTGGTGAGAGCCCACAACACCAAGAGGCCCATGGTGGTCGACATGTGCATACAGGAGATCGAGGCAAGAGGTGAGAGGGTTGTGTTGGTTGCTGCAGCCTTAAAGGGAGAGTTCAGGTGTTTTTGAAGTGGGGTTGTGTGAGGTATTTATCCATAGTCCGTGTATTACCTACAGTAGATGACGGTCTCTCCTTGTCTGTCTCAGGTCTCCAGTCAGAGGGTTTGTACAGGATATCAGGCTTCAGTGAGCTGATTGAAGATGTCAAGCTGGCCTTTGACAGAGGTAAGTGTTGCCCCTTTAAGATCAGTGCAATAAATAATATTCTGAAGGCAGATATTTCATAACATTGGGGTTTCTTTCTCTCACTGATTCGTTGTTTTGGATCATGTGTTTGGTTTTCTCCACAGATGGAGAGAAGGCGGACATTTCCTCAAATGCTTACGAGGACCTCAACATCATCACCGGCGCCCTCAAGCTCTACTTCCGAGAGCTGCCTATTCCCCTCATCACATATGACGCCTACCCACGCTTCATAGAAACAGGACGTAGGTCTTCGCGCTTTATGCTCCTTATTACATGAGATTCAAGAACGAATGGAAGGGCAGTTTAACATATGCTGCCAATCAGGAAAAGATGTGGATAAAATGTATTTCGTCTGTTTTTTTTCTTTACAGTTTATTCTAGGATTGTTATGTGTTTAGAGCTCCTTTAATCTTTGTTCATTTTTGTGCGTCGCAGAAATCGCAGACCCGGAAAAACGTCTGGAGTCCCTCCACGAGTCCTTGAAGCTGCTGCCGCCAGCTCACTGCGAGACGCTGCGATACCTCATGGCTCACCTCAAGAGGTCTGAACACACAAGTCATTTTCAAAAATCACATATTGTGGTAGTTAAGTCTTTTAAGATTAATAATGGGTGTTTAATCTATTTCGCTTTCCCTTTCCATGACACATACTTTCCTTCCTCTCTCTATTCAGAGTGACCGAGTACGAGAAGGACAACCTCATGTCCAGCGAGAACCTGGGCATCGTCTTCGGCCCGACACTGATGAGGGCCCCCGGGCTGGATGCCATGACGGCGCTCAACGACATCCGATACCAGAGACTCGTGGTGGAGACGCTCATTAAAAACGAAGACGTGTTGTTCTGAGAGGAGGGGAGGGATTCTTCCGCTGAGGAGAGGAAGGACAAAAGTTGACTTTTTACTCGGAAATGAAGAAGAAACAAGGAACTTGTGTCTTGATGAAGGACTATTTGCAATGAAGGAAATTATTAAAAATACAGTGGAGAAGGAATAGATGGAAGGCTGCAGTGTTTCCCTACATTTAGCAGATCCAAAATTTGAATTAAATTGTAGAATGACGCAGATGGACCTGCCCTTTAATTAAACACAACTTTGTCAATGTAGAGGAAACACTGTGGGATCCATCTTTGTGTTAATATCTTTCTTAAATGGATGCCTTGACAGTTTTTTAGTTTTCTTCACCCGACTTATTTTAGGCATCACAGTTGAGAGGGGGGAAAAAAGCAGCTAGCATTGTTAGCATTCACCACAGAAACCACAAACGAGCCACCGATGGTTTCAGTGAAAAATGCCATAACGCTGCTTTCTAATCAGTGTTTTCCCTCAGACTCTGGCGGTGAGAGATTAGTTTGCTTGCTCAGTGTCAAGATATCCCTTTAATCCTCCTCAACTTCATAACTGTAGACAGCTGGATGAATGACTGAATGGAAAAAAAGGGACCCATAATGCACACTCATTCCTCTGAATGGAACATAAGTGACTTGGACCTATTGGTGTTTTCATTCCTCTTTTATAACTTTACAGCTTCCTCTTCTGTTCCATTGACTGAAATGTAATTATGCAGTCGTTTTACACTAAGAACTAAGTAGTTTTTTAGTCGCTAACATAGAAAAAAACAATGCAGACTTACCCTTTTTTGTGTCATATTAGAGGTTTGTTGTTGTATGACTACATTACAACTGATGGAGCAGTTCTGAAGGTGAAAAAGACACTTTAAAATGTGTTATGCGGCCCATTTAAAGGGAAGCTTTGAGAACATTTCCGCAGCGAGCACGTGTACATGTTCCTCCGAATATTCCGCCTTTTTCTAGTTCTCCATCAGGGCTTTAAATCCCCACACAACACTAATTCATTGGCAGATGGTATCTTAAAACATGAATTTGTGAATCAGTGCTTTCTGTTGTGTATAAAGCAGTATTGTAATTAAGGAGTGTTAACGTGCAGGTTTTGCACTCAAAATGCTAATTGAAATTCTTGATCGCTGTTCCTGGATGCAATTCGACAGATTGGAATAATAATTTCACGGCCTGTCGACTTTATTGGCCTGAGTGGGATAATTCAGACACTTCAGCACCGAGACGGGTGTTTAAATTTTAATATCATCCCAAAAATTAAAGCGGAGAAGCTCAATAAAACAAAAAACTCATAACGTTAATTATCCGTGTTTGCCATTAAAGTAGTATTGGTGCTTCCCACTCACGTTGGGAAAGACTGTGAAATTGTGAGAAATAATATTGCTTGCACATAAGTCCAGTTTGTATCACATTTATTATGTTTTTACAGACGGAGACTAAATGAGATTTTACATCTTACACACAGATGTTTCTTCCAGATATGTGAAGATGAGCTAACATTGCTGTAATGTTTTGACCGTGCTCTGATGTTATGAAAGCAGTATTAGCTGTGGGATGATGATGATGCTGTAATATGAAGGAGTGTATTTGCCACATTTTTTTTTTATTTTCTAACTAGTGCCATTTGAAAAGGGGGGAGGTGTAAAGTGGTTGCCAGCACACTAAAAACCCCCTTTTCATCAATTTCTACCCCCATTTCTGTCGGGGATCACCCATTATCTACTCCTAGTGACGACCCGCCAAGACGACACAAAGACAGAGTTACGGTTGTAAAAAATGTTTGGTTTTTCATGTCTTTATTGTTGATTTTATGTTGTACTAACTACCGTCAGCCTAACCCGATGACAACGTGAGCCTTCAGTGATCTGTGACACTATTTTTTTTTTTTTTTTTTTTGCATCATGAAATGTCATTTTTTTTTATTATTACTGTCATTGCTGTAAAGTATTTTCTATATGGTTTATGCATGGTGAAATTAAATTATTAAATATGGCTCTCAGCTGGCGCATGTGTAAATTTTGTGGTTTTAGCTGACGTGTGTCGCCTCACTGTTTTGAGTGATGCTCGTTCATGTCTATTTAGAGCGAGCAAATGCGAGTCCGACGCTGACTTTCGTTGACTTAACGGCCACAGGTGTCGCTGTTAACAAGCATTTCTGATTCTTACATACAGTCCCTTTAAACTTTTATGTGATGTAGTTTTTAATGTTTTTTTTGATAGTATAGCCAAAGGTCATAGTTCATTCCAATGCAACATCAGCACAGAGTAAAACGCACGCCTATGAAGTGCAGTGCGAAAGTAAAACAAAATTATTTCTATTCAAGTTATCATGTTCTACCAAAATGTTGAACAATAAAATATAAATACAATTAGCTTTTTTATTCCATAATGGCAGTTGTAAAAAAAAACCAAAACAACAACAACCGAAGATTGATCTCTTTGCTTCTCTACTCTTTGACTGTGCCATCGTAGTGCCGTGTGCACAGAGCGCTCTCATTGGCTGCTGGTTAATTGAAGGTGCCTCGGTGTCTGGAGGGCGTCGCTTTGATGGAGAAACGGAGGAATTGCCTGGTCGCGTCGCAGTTATTACCGTCTAGTTTTACATTTTATACGTTTATAGAAAGTTTTTGGCATTATACGCTTTATTCTGGTGAAGAAGCAAGACTTGCAGGGACGTAATTTACCAGCTCCGGAAGATTATTATCTTGCTTTGCGGAGCAGGCATCGACGGTTGGAGGGATAAAACCGCAAAAAAAGGTACTAAATAATCAAGTTTTTTGCAGCCAGTGGGTAAGTTACTATCAACTTAATACCACAACGCTTACCAACCATGTTGTGTTTATAACTTTTCTGTGTTTTACCATGTAAAAGAGTCGAAGATAGCTAGCTAGTTTTTTGCGTCAATTGACGTCATTTACGACGTATTTACGTCACTCACACGTTGCCCACATGTTATAACAGAGATTCTCCATTATGTTTACAGTAAAATGTGACATTAAATTGGCCTTTTTATTGTGTTTTCGTAGGTTTAACGTGACTTTTTGTAGTGTGACGTTCGTGAACTTCATAGAATTAATGTTATATTAATGAGATTAGATGGTGAAGATGTATCTTTGGCTACATTTTCACCAATAAGATAAGATAAGATATTCCTTTATTAGTCTGGCAGTGGGGAAATTTGCAGTGTGCAGCAGCAAAGGGGATAGTGCAAAAAACAAGATGCATCAGCTAACACAGTAAAAAAAAGAGCTAAACAAAGTGTAACAAAATATAAACCATTCAAATAGAAAGAAGTATAAAAATAGGAGCAGTATATACAGTATTGACAATAAAAAGAGTATTAACAAAATTGCACAAGTGGAAAATGATATTGCATAGCGATATTACAAAATTATATTTCACTACAATACTTACCTTTTGAAATAATTCAACATTTTATAAATAACTCTTTAAAACATGATTTACAACGAGTCATATCATTTTTAAACTCCTATAAACACATCTTATTCCTTACTTTTGGAACAATACTGTCAGGGTTTGATGCATCAGCTAACACAGTAATTAAAGATGGAACAAAATAAACAAGATGTAACAAAATATGAACCATTTAAATGGAAGGAAGTATAAAAATAGGAGCAGTATGTACAGTATCGACAATAAACCAACTGTTAACACAATTGCACAAGTGGAAAAATGATATTGCTATTCGAGGTCAATGCTTAACCTTAAGTATTCCTTAATAATAATTAAAAAAAAGGTATTCCTTAATCCTCAATTTTAACAATTCTCGCGAGAGTTTCCCCATTTCGCTGGTTCCCTTCTAGATTCCACCGCAGTGGACGGCAGGTTATACAGTGAGAAGCGCTTTACCTCCCTCTGGTGGACAATGATAGGAACTACAACCAACATATTCTGCTTGTTTTTGTGCTGTATTTTTAATATGAGGACGTTTGGGGCGCATTTGTTTGAGTATATGTGCTGATATAACCGGATATATTGTAAAGCAGTACTCACAGTTCATGTTTGTAGTTCACTTTACCTGTAATTCCTTTTTAAAGACTTCCTGTTTATGTGTGTTTGTAGCCTCGTTGGCGCAGTAGGCAGCGCGTCAGTCTCATAATCTGAAGGTCGTGAGTTCGAGCCTCACACGGGGCAGATCTTTTGCTGTTGATTTTGATCATATTTTTAATGAGAGCACATCTGGGATGAGCAAACGGCGTATACACAATGCACTTACACACATCTGTATTATTTAGATATGTAGATTGTTTAGATTATTTAGATATGTACATTATTTAGATTTAGATATTTATATAGTGCACACAGTGCACTTTCATAAATTAAGCTACTGAAGTTACCCTGCACTATACTAATTTTTAACAGTCTCTTCTACACTGTGTTCACTTTTTAGTCGTGTATCACAGCTCTTACCCTGCGCTATATTCACTTTTAACAGTTTTCTTCATCTCCTTGTATTTTTATATCTGGTATATTTTTTTGTACTTTGTACTTTGCGCTACTAACGTTTTTACTAACATGTTTTGCACTGTGGAACTGTGATGCTGGAAACTTGAATTTCCCTCGGGATCAATAAAGTTGCTATCTATCTATCTATCTTATCTATCTATCTATCTATTTATTTTACTCTACATTATGTTAAAACGTTTATTTACATTATACACCATATATTTCTATATTAATACAGACAAGTACTAAGTGTCTTTAGTCACATTACATATCAGTTTGGTGTATGCTGTTTATATATTTGGAAAAGTGGATTTTGGACTGTTTTGTTTTATGTGTTTCTGAATAAATAAACTGCTTGCTACAAGCTCTTTACACCGGAGAAGATGGTGAGAATTGTGGGAGGTGTCATGTCACTCTGCGGAGGGTGATTGTTTCATTGATTGAGGTTAGTAGTTGCTTGAATTTTTTTTTTAGCTTTTCAGTGTAGCTTCTCTCTGCTACTGTGATTTCCTACCTGGTTGTAGTTTTCATAGTATTAATGAGACATTATAAAAATGCAAGGTTTTTCAACATGAATCAGGCCCGGCTAGCTCAGTCGGTAGAGCATGAGACTCTTAATCTCAGGGTCGTGGGTTCGAGCCCCACGTTGGGCGCACTACTTTTTTTTTCCCAACTCTCTCTCCTCTTCAGTACACTGATTATCTGCTGGGATTCGCGGGTAGAGCTGACTGTGATGTAATGTTGGTATTTGAGATGTAGGTTGATCTTTAAGTTGATCTGTGTACATCAAGTCGTAACGTCTGACTCCACAAAGCAATAGTTGTATCGTATGGAATACTATTTAAAAAAAATAGGCGGGAACTATACTATGTGAGCATTGGTGGTTCAGTGGTAGAATTCTCGCCTGCCACGCGGGAGGCCCGGGTTCGATTCCCGGCCAATGCAACATACCTTTTTTGAAAGTGATTCAGTATATGGCTTGATGGCTCAGACATCCAGAGGGAGCTTGGAGTATAGCTGCTGCACCTCTGCATCAAAAGGGGCCAGCTGAAGTGGTTCGAACATCTGATCAGGATGCCTCTTGGACGCAACCCTTTAGAGGTTTTCTGGGCATGTCCCCGGTAGACCCAGGAGACTTCGTAAATGTAAAAATAAAGGTCATGTGAGCATTGGTGGTTCAGTGGTAGAATTCTCGCCTGCCACGCGGGAGGCCCGGGTTCGATTCCCGGCCAATGCAATATCCTTTTTGGAAATGATTCACTCTATGGCTAATTGTTGCCGATGTTACCTGAAGCCATAATCGTTATACTCTTATGGATACTTGTCACCGATTCTGTTTGTGGTTTTCATGAACAGGATCTCAAGGCACAGCCTGGGGGAGGAAAGTGTCCGGTTTGGGGACCTCAGAATTTTGACTCTGCTCTTTGCAGATGATGTGGTTCTGTTGGCTCCAACGGACCGTGACCTTCAGCACGCAATGGGGCGCTTTGCAGCCAAGTGTGAATTGGTCGGGATGAGACTCAGTACCTCCAAGGATGCCTCCTGGATGCCACCCTTTAGAAGTTTTCTGCACATGTCTAACTATTGAGAGGCCTAGGATAGACCCAGATGAGGCTGCAGACGTGAAATGCTGCACATGCGAGCATTGGTGGTTCAGTGGTAGAATTCTCGCCTGCCACGCGGGAGGCCCGGGTTCGATTCCCGGCCAATGCAGCACACTTTTCACTTTTTGCCCCTTGTGTTTTAAAGTCTCTTCATTCAGAGGCAGACTTCTGGTGTGTTGTGTTATTTTTTGTTGTGTCAGGAGAATTAAACAAGGTTTTTAGATTACTGCAGCACACCGACTTAATACTTACAAAAATTGACGTCATCTATGCAAGATCATGTGAGCATTGGTGGTTCAGTGGTAGAATTCTCGCCTGCCACGCGGGAGGCCCGGGTTCGATTCCCGGCCAATGCAACATCCTTTTCATAAGCTAAACATTTACATTTACAAGTTATTTCTGTGTGAGCTCGTTAATTTATCTGTTTTTTTTAGTCAAGTCAAGTCAAATTTATTTCTATAGCACATTTAAAACAACACGAGCTGACCAAAGTGCTAATGTCTAATATCCACATAACCTGGCTATCTTAACCAAAGACCCGCTGGTGAACACCAACTGTGAAGGAGGCGGTCAGGGGAATTTTGTACTGTAAGGCTTGTTATAGCTACAACGTATATAACTGTACTTCCTTAGACACAATAATGCACTAGTAATACACCTTATATCTGTATTTTATGCAGGCATGAGATGCATATTTGTGTGGAGGACAACCAGCCATTTCTATTCGTTAAATAAAAGAACTTGTGTATTTTTCTCATGAACTTTGACTGCATTTTGGGCCTCGTTGGCGCAGTAGGCAGCGCGTCAGTCTCATAATCTGAAGGTCGTGAGTTCGAGCCTCACACGGGGCACATCTTTTGTTACATGTTCACCTGGAATTATCTGCAGTCAGCCACAACAGATTCTACCAAGATTTGACCAATCCGAGGCCGCTCTACTACCAAGAATTGCGAAAGCCAATCTCCTTTCGTTGCTCCCGAGTGACAGGCCGGGATACTCACCACTATACTAATGAGGAAACTTTTGTCTTTTTAGACTCCGCTCACTTTTGGCATTTACGCACACCCCATCTCTAACCCCCAGATGTTTGTTAGCGTCGTCGACGAAGTGGTACTTAAGGTGGTCATGTGAGCATTGGTGGTTCAGTGGTAGAATTCTCGCCTGCCACGCGGGAGGCCCGGGTTCGATTCCCGGCCAATGCAACATTCCTTTAGTAACATAGTGTAAGGCTTGTTAAGTGTTAAAAAACAAAAACCCAAGGAGTAAAGAAAAGTCAGCTGTCAACTGAGTTGAATCAGATGGCTTCAAGACAGTTCTGGTAGAGCTAAACGTGTAGTGAGGAGGGTGAACTGGGAATGTCTGGCTTGAACTCCCACCTCTGGAAGAACTTTTCGTGGAGGTAGGTGGGGTAGGCTTGGGCACAAGGAATCCGAGTCGGCCATGTTCAAAGCCTCCGCTGTGAAGGCTGCTGCTAGGAGTTGTGGTCGGAAGGTCTTCGGTGCCTGTCACGGCAGCAACCAAAGACCCGCTGGTGAACACCAACTGTGAAGGAGGCGGTCAAGGTGGGGAATTTTGTACTGTAAGGCTTGTTATAGCTACAACGTGTTTTTTTAAAAAAAGTAACTGTACTTTCTTAGACACAATAATGCACTAGTAATACACCTTATATCTGTATTTTATGCAGGCATGAGATGCATATTTGTGTGGAGGACAACCAGCCATTTCTACTCGTTAAATGAAAGAACTTATGCATTTGGCTCATGAACTTTGACTGCATTTTGGGCCTCGTTGGCGCAGTAGGCAGCGCGTCAGTCTCATAATCTGAAGGTCGTGAGTTCGAGCCTCACACGGGGCACATCTTTTGTTACATGTTCACCTGGAATTATCTGCAGTCAGCCACAACAGATTCTACCAAGATTTGACCAATCCGAGGCCACTCTACTACCAAGAATTGCGAAAGCCAATCTCAAAAATCCCCAAAAATTGTTGTAACAATTTATGAGACATAATAGAGCATCCTCATTGCTGTGTTTGTTGCAACAGTTTACAATGCTTACCACGGTGGCAACTATTTACGATCGCGAGGCAAACAGCGGAAATTTGGACTCATGTTCTGAAGTAACTTACAAAGAATGTGTGCCTGCACGTATTTGATTGGCCACCGTGGTGCCTCGCTGGAGATCGGCGAGTTGTGGTCTGGCAAAATGAGCCCGATTCAACTTGTTTCCCTTCTGCGTTGGCACCCCCGCTGAGTCGGACCGGCTCCGTTCTAATGAATGACGGAGCTGTGGTTGAGTTCTTCACACAGTGTCTGAACCCTTAGTGGGTATTTCTATGTGGGAGTCAGTTCAACAAACTGTGTTCATAGTAATGAAGGTGCAACAGTGGACAACAATGGAGCTCTATGGCACAGAGGAAGAAGATATATTTGGATACACAGACAATACTTGTACAGAAGGCATTTTTTTCTTTTCATGTTGACAACTAGAAAAATATGGAATATTACCAACTTTATTGTTGGACATGGAAGATGTGAAAAGTATGAATTTTAATGAAACACTAGACAAGCCTGGGGGCGGTTGCACAAAACACCTTAAGATTCCTCCTTAAGTATGACACTTAAGGATTAATTTCTCCTTAGCTGAGGTACTTAGTTAAGAGTGTTGCACAGAATCTCTTAATTAAGGAAAAACATTAAGGCATTTACTGGATTGAAAGAGATTTTACAGCGGTAATATTCTACAGTTTCCAAGGAGACCGTTTATTTGCACTGTCGGACGAGGTAAAGATTATACCTCTGGAGTAATACAATAAAAGAAGGCACACACACACAAACTCAGTCTCATCATTCCTGTTCCGAGGTCGTCCCTGACAGTTAAAGTCATAATTCACTCATTCACTTCAAGTGCTTTTATCTAGAATTGACTAAACGCAATGTAACCAAAGGATGAAGAGTAGGAGAAAAATTAGCTTCAGTGTCTTAAATGTGTATTTCTGCATGCTGTGCGGGGCAGCAGAGCACAATGTGGAGCTCCCTGCGTTGTTGGTGTTCCCATCCTGGGGGACAACCACTCGTCCCTCCACGCTGCACTGCTGCATCCACTAGTAAATCAAACTGTGCACTTATTCTATTCCATTTAATTCCAACTGTCAACTCAGATTTGTGAGCCATATCTTAATTCAGCTCTTATGAAATTAAATAGCCGTAAATAAATAACGTGGGCGTAACTTCTGGGAAGTTTGTGGAGGCCGAGATGGAATAGTTCACAGTATGTCACAGATAACACGCTCCATATGTGGAGCTTGGACGTGGTTTCCTCAATACATCCAAGAGTCACGTCAGAGATTACGTTTGCACTTAAACAACTGCAATGATGTGGAAATAATGATTTTTAACCCATTTGTGTCCGCGATTGAAATTTCTTTATCTTCCACACAAATGTGAAGAGATTTTCAAAATGGGTCAAACCGTTCGGCTGAAAAGTGAGTTTTTCTTATCATACTATATTTAGTTTTTAGGACTATTGTTTTTTTTTAATAGTGGAAAATTCCTTAGAATAAGCAGTAAAAATGTAGGTTTTTTTATTATTTTCAGAACACACATTTGAGTGGCTCCTATATCTATATTTTCAGTATAAATAAAAGTTGCACAGAACTATTATAACTCACACAGCAGGTGAAAACATTCCCTTGAAGAGACATTTATTTATATGAAAAATGTCGATGAGAGCCCCTTGCATGTGTGTAACAAAAATAATAAAAAATCCTTAATTTTTACTGCTTATTCTAAGGAATTTTCCATTATTAAAAACAACAAACAAAAACAGTAGTCCCAAAAACTAAATAAAGAAGATTTTATTATGCTGTTTTGGACTGATAAATTTTGCTAAGATTAGTTTATGTTGCTATGAAGGTAAATAGTATTTTAACCACCTAAATCCTACTGGTGAAACTCATTGTGGGGCACTTTGGATGTAAAGTCCAAACAATAACCAAATGTCCCTCTAGGTGGTGATGTTGTCCTCGCTTTTATCACAACTGGAATGCAGCAAGGTTAAATGAGTCCATCCAGTTAGAAGCATCATTTCTTTTATAAAGAAAGTAACATAACATAACAACTGCTGCCTCTAACATGCTTCGTGCTGATACTCACAAGCAGGTTTGATGCCAACAGCTGCAGTAATAATCACTAATGTGTAAATCTCAGATATTTAGCAGAAACTGGGCTTTGTGCTGACTTTGTATGAGCCTAACTTTGATTTATTAATGTGCACATTTTAACTCTCCATCTCTGTTTTGTCTCCAGCCTGAGCTGGCGGTGGAGAGCCTGCTGTCCTTCCTCTCCCAAGGTGAAGACCTGCTGCTCCTCTTCATGGGAGAGGAGGAGGATGAGATGAGAGGGGAGAGGATGGAGCCATACCTGGTCTGCTGGATCCACCTGTACGTACATCAATCAAAATGAAAGCCCTACTAGATGGCCCATCCATCCATCATATATTCGTATGTTTCTTTTCTCTGTCTGTGTTCCAGTGTCTGTACTCCTGCTGGTATGTCCGTCCTGGGGTCATACCTGGGCTCCGTACCCCCCCTCCCTGCTCTGGTCCTCGCCCATTTGCCCTCTGGAGGTGAAATCTACCAGTACGCCCCCAACACGCCCATTGTGGCCTCCTCTGTGCTGCAGTGGCTGAACAGGGCTTTCATTTCAAAATAAAAGCCCTCAAGCGAATTCCTTCATTTGTTAACACAAAGCTTTTAATTCTGAAATATTTGCAGGACAATGTTGTAGAACAATTGTGGATTATACCTATTATTTCAAATTACCACACGTTTCTTAACCTTTCTCTGTCTAAAATAAATATAAATGACATTTATATTTAAATGAAATGGCCATTATGAAAGGCAGCTGGTCTGAACACCTGACGTGTGAATCACGCAGACCGCCGCCACGCGACTTCTCGCCACGCGACTTCTCGCCACGCGACATCTCGCCCCATCACATGAACATGATATAAAATAGAATTCCAAGAACATATGGAGCAGTGTGTCATGTGAATGACTTCACACGGAAAAAGTAAAAAAAGAGCTGATAAAATAGACGTGACTGTCACCCTCCTATGGAAATTTATACAGTATATGTCCTTTATTGAGGCCCATATGCTCCATAGAGTTTAATAGCAGACTGTTGATGCAGCAGTGACAGGATCCAGCTTGTGTCTTCCCTTTGTGAGGAATGTGAGCGGTATGTGAAGAGGCTTTAAGTTGAACAGCTACTCATGTAACCAACATAAAAAGGGCCTTTAAATGAAGGTGATGATTGTTAGGGCTTTAAGCCTCAACAGTCTACAGCCATTAACCCTTGACCTTTTGAACTCTGTAGCGGGTGCAGGTGAGGGTCGAGATAAGACAAAGGTCTCGCTGTGACTCGTCCCCGTCTATCTGAACCAAAGGATTTGTCACGCAGCGCATTCCATCCATTCTCTGTGGAGAAACAACAGACCTGCAACCTTTCGAGATGCAGAGGCTTCAAATCTCCTCTGTTTACGTCCTGCTGAGACTGTGTCTCCAAAAACTCTTCTTTTGACTGGTAGTGTATACCTAATGGCTTTCAAAAAAGCATTGGACTGCTACTCTCTGGACTGAAGTTTACTTTTCAAAACGTACTAGTCATTTAGGGCTGCAACTAATGATTATTTTCATTGTTGATTAATCTGTCGATTAATAGATTAGCTGGGTGTATAAAACGGTGAAAAATGTCAACCAGTGTTTCCCAAAGTTTAAAAACATTTTTTGATGTGTTTAATTACTTGTTGATTTTTTTGTTGATCGGTAATTTTTTTCCCCCTTTTGTCCTTTCCCTCCCTCTCTATCCCATTCTCCATTTGTTTGAGGTATTACTGTAGGAATAGTAGAGCAGAGAGAGAGTGGAAAAAAGTAGGAAAAAAATTAGAATAAAAATAGTTTTCTAAAAAAAGGAAAGAGAGAGAGAAAAGTGGTGGTGGTGATAATGGTGTAGTGTAAAGCTTATGATGTGTTTGCATGTGTGTCAGCGAGATTGGCAATTGATTGTGGAAAGATTCCGGGGTGAAGTAGACAATGGACAGTGAATAGACAGTTGAGTGGATAATTGTCAGGCGATTAATTTAATAGTTGACAACTAATTGGTTAATCGTTGCAGCTCTTTTGTCATTTGTCTAAGACGCGTTTTTAAATGCTGACTTCTGGATTGAATCTGTCACTTGCTAATTTTCTGGCAGTTAATATCTTGGAAGTAGGGAATTATTATCTTGATTACTTTGTAAATGTTGAAGTCAGAGTTCTTTTTCATGATTATAAATTTAACTTTAGGTGGTTTAATGCAGATGAACATTCTAAACAGTAAACTATGGAGGCCAAAAGTGCTTTTTTGTGGCATTAGATTAAATGCCAGTGTTTATTTTTTATTCCAGTATCAAATTGCACATTATAATTATCGATCTCTATCTTTGTAGGGATGATCGGCGAAGACAACTGGCCTCCCTCTCCCGACTTCCTGAAAATCATTGACATGCAGGACCCCAACTTGGCCAAGCGGCAGACTCCTACAGAGGAGGTAGAGGAAGAGGAAGAGGTGACTGTGGAAGATGATGCATGTGTTTACTGCGACTGAAAAGTGATGCAGAGGGGTCTGACAAAGCATCAGTATGTGACGAGTTGGGATGAGATTATGAATATTATTTATGTTCTTTGCTCATTTATCTATTTAGTTATTTTCTTTCCTATGTTTTCTTTTAGTTTGCCACCTTTTTTATTTATTTTTCCCAACTTTCCCAACGTCAACATCACCTTGTCCTCTCATCCCCTGACAAAATGTTGTCCTGTATTCACTGTTCTTGTCGTCCTGTTGTTGTTCTGTTAATGTGTTGTCTTTTTGTCTTACAATTAAATAAAAAGAAATAAACATTTCCATTTAATTTCCTGGTTTCTAGCAGCGGTGGTTTTGCGACCGACTCCTGGTGAACTCTGGTTTGACCTGCTAAACTGACAACTCCTTTTTAAAGATGCAACCTGCAGCATGTACAGTATGTGTCACCCTGTTGGTCCGTGGTGTCAAATTCTTCCCCCGTTTTCTTCAGTTTAGCTTGCAAGTTCTGAATCTGAGTTGCGATTTCTCTGAATAATTTATTTGAAAACGTCACACGCCAACGTTCAGGTCTGTTTCCACTGCCAGTAATTCAACATCCTAATCCGTCATATGATCAGAACAGCTCGTACGCTGTTACCTTATCTGCAGATTTGCCACAATAGCGCTCTAACCATCACCACATCTGCCTTCCCTCTTTAATCACACCATGCGTTGAAATTGCACTGACTTTAGGTGAAGGATGTGTATGTCCTAGAAATGATTCTGATGTTATTTTCCCCCACCTTTCCCTCTCCTGTCCCGTAATGACAGTGGCATCATGGGATGTCTGTGTCATTTTTCCCGGCAGTTGAGATGCAGAATAAAGGAGGTGGAGTAGGTCAGTGAGATTGGTCTGCTTTGATTATTAAACTGCTTTCAGATGTGGTTTCTGGGACCTTGAGTTGTTTGAATCAATTAGCGTTTCAGTTAAAAGGGAACATACATAGTCAACCATGTACTGGAGGATCTGAAGGGCTCTTGTGGGTTAGGGCGGATTTTGTTTTGAACATGTGAATCTACAGCTTTAATTTTTGTCCAATTACTGGCTGAGCCGACGGACTGGGCATATGATCCAAGGACTGGCAGTTTAGTTTGTAAGTTGGTGTTTTGATGCTGTAAGGGCTGAAGTTGGCACGCCATCAGGTTCAATTTGGACCGCAAGATGTTTGCGTCATTTTTTTTAATTAAAAGGCCCGCAGGATCGCAGATGATCCCCACCGACTTTAAAAGACTTTCTTTTAAAGTCGGTGGAGTGTAGCAGGCTAAGGAATCTATTGATACCAACCATGTCATGTTAGCTTGTCACGAAGGAACTTATATAACGTTTTTTTCAAAGAGGTCCTTTGACCTCTGACCTCAAAATATGAGAATGAAAATTGGTTCTATAGATTTCCACGAGTCTCCTCTTTACAGACTTGCCCACTTTATGATAATCCCACACACTGGAAGAAGTTGAACTGCAGCAAATGGAGAAATCTAGGTGAAAGGTGAAAGGTCAAGTGTGGTGGCGGTGGCTGCCAGATGAATGCATTGAAAGAAGAGGCATCAAAGGTCGGTTCAATTACAATAGAGAAGCAAAGATATATGACACAAAGATATTCACTCTACAAAGATTGATGACACAAAGATATTCACTGTACAAAGATATATGACAAAAGACATTCACTGGACAAAGATATATTCATATTTGTGTCATCTATCTGTACAGTGAATATCTTTGTGTCATCTATTTTTGAACATTAAATATCTTTGTGTCATCTATCTTTGTACAGTGAATATCTTTGTGTCATCTATCTTTGAACATTAAATATCTTTGTGTCATCTATCTTTGTACAGTGAATATCTTTGTGTCATAATCTTTGTGTATAAAAAACGCGTGAAACAGCGCCCCTCTTGGTTATAATAGCTGATACATGTTAATCAATCTATGTGGTTAAAAGGCGGTACTGCACCCTTACAGAAGTCTACTGATGTTAGGTGAGGTTTAGAAGGTAACCCTGAAATCGCGAAATCTGACCTGAGATCTGCGAAAAACTCTCGCGAGACTCGCTACTATGCTGATAACCATAGACAAGCCTTAACCATCTCGCGAGAGTTTATCCCATTTCGCGCGTTCCCTTCTAGACACTACCGTTTGGTGTAAAGTTAATTAAAAGTATTTAACAAGATGCGGTGAGTGGACACGTCTGAAGAAAAGAAAGTCTGAAGAGAAGTGCGAACCCTGTCAAGAAACAACTAAATGTTAGTAGTATTTAGTGAAACAAGTTTTTAAATGATAGCTAACGGTAGCTAACGGTTTATGTAGTTATCTAGTTAAGGTTAGCTAGCTAGTAGCCATGGAGACAGGAGAAGAGGAGTCATGGCAACATGGACGTCGAATAACGTGAGTCACATACACCCTCTGTCTGTCTCTGTTTAATTAGAATAATTTTGAAGATTAGTATTTATTGGTTGCATATTCTGCACCCTCAGCCTGGAATTTGCTCCAAAATGACCTAAAAACCAAGGAGCTGGTATCATTAAACATGTTTAAATGTAAAATGAAGGCTTTAGAAGCAGACTCTATGGCATGCCAATGTTTTTAGCCCCCTTGTTGTACAACTGATTCCCAGAAAAGTTCATTCTTGTCCCCCCATTTGTCTTTAGATAGCTCTCTTCTAATGCACATTTGAGTGCTTTTGTGAATTGTATTTTATCACTACTTGTGTCTGCAACTTTGTATTCTTGCTGCTGACCATCTTGGCCAGGTCTCCCTTGGAAAAGAGGTTCTTAATCTCAAAGGGGACTAACCTGGTTAAATAAAGGTTAAATTAAATTAAATAAATAAATCTTATGTAGGCTAAAGGCTAATAGGCTAAAGTTACCTGCTCTGTTATTAAGCTGTGCTGTATATTGAGTATATTGGCTATAGAATAGGCCTTCAGGCTAATTTTTGTATGGCAACCATACTGTGATAAATAAGTGTAAATCATGTATTTGATACATGCATTGATACTTTTTGATGTCAAGATACACTTTTAGATATTATCAGTATTCAGTACTGATACCTGTATAAGACTATAAGCTTTGTAGTATATCTTTTATGCTAATACAATACGCAAGAAACGTGTGTAAGTGATGTATCTATGATATGTGCATTGTTTCTTTGTTTTTGCTGCTGTCTAAAAGTTAAATCGAATGGTTTATTGTATTACACCACCATGAATTTCTTAATTTAGCAAGTCTAGCACTGCTCCCAGTAGACCACTTAAACATACACACCAAAAACTGACAATAACCTGATATTTTCAGGTGGAATTTCATTTCATTCTCACTGTGCAATATCAATTTCCACCTGTGCAATTTTGTCATTAGTCTGTTTATTGTCAATACTGTATATACTGCTCCTATTTTTATACTTCCTTCTATTTAAATGGTTCATATTTTGTTACACTTTGTTTAGCTCTTTTTTTATTGTGTTAGCTGATGCATCTTGTTT
>CAKAOI010047726.1:0-15552 GCA_916701655.1 Sebastiscus albofasciatus
TATATATATATATATATATATATATATATATCATGATAATTTAAATGGATGGATCTGAAAACTTTTCACGGATCCCCTGGCAGAGTGCCCACTTTGAGAACCCCTGAGCTAGAGGTAAAAGAAAGAGCAAAGAAAAGTGAGGTGAGGTGTTAAATAAAGTGTGATAACTTCAAAGTAATCCTGGTCTGCGAAATTAAATAATCATATTGAGGATGTAGATAATGCTTTGATTTGCAGACTAAAAGTCAAACACTTGCATGAATGTTATAAATAGTATAAATAAAGTATAAATTCAGACCTCATAGTTTATGTCAAATTAAAGTTGAACGAGAATAGACATAATGAGAATTAAGTTATGAATTAACTTATTTTTAAAACTAATTAATAAAAAGTGCTGACTATGTCATAGTTCACAGTCCATTAATAATAATAATAATAAATATTATTATTATTATTATTATTATTATTATATTCTTGTCTAACGTAGTCCATTCTACCTGCATGGTAGATTTGACGTTTAAAGGAAACGTTTCGGTTCGATACGTCCATCCTCGACACCAAGCATTGAACTAATGTAAGTTGTTATTGGGCCTCTGAAATAAAATATACCGTCAACCGATGGCTGATAGCTGTCGACCTTATGTCGATCATCGACTGGACATAATTCTTAACCTTCCTCTTTCTTCACCACCTCATCACACACCGTGACAGTGTAGGACTAACAGCACGGCAGGTAACACGTCTACCCTGGATGATGAGGAGGAAAAAAAAAAAAAAATCTGAAAAAAAAAAGAGATGGAACACTGGTCACGAGGAGACATCTAGGGGCCGAAACATCTTGAGTAACTTTGCCAACAACTATGACTGACAGCAGTTTGTCCTGAATGTTTCTCATTATGTCCTCCACATTGATTGCTACCCTAATTAAGGTAATATTCCCCATCTCCATTCCCTTTGAATATTGCCCCTCTACGTAATGGCCTCAAAATCAAAACCAGACCTTGAGGCTAATGCTTACTTTATGATTAACCACTGAAATATTTATACATGTGTGTGTCACTGTGTGTGTGTGTGTGTGTGCCATAAGAGGACTGTAGCACAGAGATGTACAAGATAATTGATTGGCAGCCTTTGCTACTTACTAAAGGAAAAGCTGGCAGTGATTTAGATGAATATGAGCTGAAATACTGAATGGTTGGCGTGTGGACTATAAGTGACTGAGTGAGTGAGTGCAAAAAAAAATAAAGAAAGAAAGAAATAAAATGACTGCTTGCTTGCTTGGCTGACTGACTGGCTGTCGGCTTACTGACTAACTTGCCGCTTGATTTAACCTTATAGTCTTTTAGTTCGGAAAGTGTGACTCCAGCCAAGACTCCGGGAAAAAAGGGGAAAAGGGACCAAACGAGAGAGTACAAAGGAGGCAGAGGATGTAGAGAAAATATATATACCAGGGCGAAAATAAAGGAATAACAGACAGATGAGAACGAGGGAAGAGAGAAGAAAAATAAATGGAAGATAAAATACACAGTTGGCTTGGCTCAGATGCAAAGACGGGTTTTCCCCTCTCCCTCTCTCTGTTGCCACTTTCTCACCAAATCAAACCATGAGGCCCCAGTCTGGCACTCTTTTAACACACACACACACACACACACACACACACACACACACATACGCACGCGCACACACACACACACACAGATTGACTGTGAGTTTACATTCAGTCAGTGAATTCACACAATGAGAGGCAATTGACTAGAGACCAAGCAATTTCCCAAGGCATGCAGACACACACTGACACAACACACACATACACACACACACACACACACGCCACATTGTGTGGGCTTAGAGAAAAGAAAAGAAGAAATGAAAATGAATTCAGTTCATCTACCTTGTCTGTGTGAGTACTCCAGTGTCGCCCGGCTTAAAGGGTTAATGCTCCCAAAAAGCACATAGGATCCTTTCAGGCACGCATGAACACTCTGAGTCGTCCTGCTTGCTGAGGGTGAAAAAAAAATAATAATACACCTCCGTCTCTGTCTTCTTCCTCTCTCTTCTTTGGCAAAGATATAAAAAGCACAAGCCCCGTTTTCTGAGGGGTTGTTCGCTCGCCTCTCTCTCTCGCTCTCTCTATCTGTGGGACTGCCTCAGTCTTTTTCTCTCACTTCTTGTTTTCATCCAGCCCTCTGCGCTCCAAGTGAGGGATGGAGAATGAAAAAGCACTCCTTGCTTTTCCCTCCTCTTTTTTCTCTTCTCTGCCAGTTAAAAGAAAATGCAGAATTCTCTTCCTTTATTCTCTACTCCGGTTGCATTCTCTCTGTCTCTCTGCCTGCTGCTGCTTCTCTTACAGAGAGAGTGTGTGAGTGTGTGTGTGTGAGCACCGTCTCCTCGCCTGCCTCTGCCACCTCTGCTGTGTGTGTGTCTGTCTGCCTCCTCTCTCTCTCTCTCTCTCTCTCTCTCTCTCCCTCTCTCTCTCCCTCTCTGCTCCTGTAAGTTTGAAGCTCTCTTTCTGGTTGAGCGAGGAGGGAGGCGGAGCCATGAGGCCAGAAGGGAGCGGAGGCAAGGATGGGATTGGCTGACACAGAGATGGGGGGGAGTGAGATAGAGAGGGAGAGAGAGAGAAAGAGGGGGAGAGAAGTGGAGGGAGGGAGGGGCGGGATTTCAGTATTTGGAGGCTGGAGGTGTAGATGTGTGGAAGGAGAGAGGGGAAGAGGAGGAGGAGGAGGGCCGGGGAGAGAGGCACTCCCTCTCTCTCTGCATTCTTTTGCTCTGATCTCCCCGATTTCCCGACCACATATGTATTCATAGCACAGAAACTACACCTCTCAGCCGCTCACACATGATCTCTCTCTTTCTCTCACTCTCATACACTCACATACTCATATGCACACCCACATTTATGTGTGTGTGTGTGTGTGTGTGTGTGTGTGTGTGTGTGTGTGTGCGTGCGTGTGTGTGTGTGCAGCTGTATAAACCAAAGGTACTGAGAGAGAAAGAGAGGGGGGGTGACTAGGCTTAACTAAAAGGAACTGGGCAGCAGACAAACAGGCATAAATGTGTTATCCAAGGACACACACACATGCGTTGATAGACACACACACCCACTCCATATTTTTTGTTTCATTATTCTGGAAATGTATTGCAATTGGAATTGGAATTTTGACAATTGGATTTAATACAACTACTTAATTTAAAAGAACAATTACAGTCCTATATTCTGTCAAGTGTTTTTGCAGATGTGTGTGTGTGCATGTGTGTTTTAAGAACAACGGTGATGCAAACAGCAAAGCGGAGCTGCGTGATGTGTTTGTGGGAGTCGGTGTATGTGTTCCTGAGTCGACAGTGCCTGCTGCAGCTCTGTGTGTTTCTGTGAGAAAATCTGAATACCATTAACCTATAATTTGTATTACCTTTTATTTACCTTTATCATACAATTTTTATATATATATATATATTTATTTGTTAGAATTTAATATTATATATTATTTTATTCTCTTAGCAATATTTTTATTATTAATTTTAGATGTATTAAATGCATTGCAATAATACAGTATATTACAGCACAGTACAAATATTACAGCTGCAAATCTAAACTGATGTTAAATCTGGTTTATTCAAATTGTATTTAAATTATTTCTGTTGTTCTAAATATTTATCAATTTGTTTATTTTATTTTTCTTTGGTTTAATTTGGTATTTAATATTTCTTTCTCTGATGTCCTAAATATATCTTTCTTAATATTTTTTTTTTAGGAATACAAGTGTAAGTATAGAAGAGGTGTAAATTTAACAGAAGCTTAAAGCAGCATATCATTTTCAGTACAAATGGAACTAAGAAATAAATACACATTTGGTTTTAAATACAACTATATTACACCAAAACAGTATAGAGAGCAGTCTCTCCTGTTATTCAACATGGTGATCTTCATATTCTTCATATCTTTGGTAACATATAACACAACCTTTAAAATAAATAAATCACACTCCTTAGAGTTTAGTCTGTACGTGGCTGTTAGTCCTTCTAGTTATATCTCTGTAACAAGGGACTGAGGATATCGCTTGGAAGGGAATTGACATTCATTCCATTATTTCACACATGGGCAGCCTCTCACTGTGCTACCCTGCACACACACACAAGCATGACCACACGCGAACGAGAACAAGTGCCTCTAACGTTCTATAGAACACTTAAATGTCCTCTGTTCCTGTTCTCCAAAGAGAGGATCGACGGAACAACATGAGCTCAGTTCGGATGACTTTACTGCACAAGAGACGGGGCATAATGCCACCAGAGGATAAGGGGATGATCACACAGAGAGCATCGATGCAGACACATCCGCTTCAACAACGCCGAGGCGGGCTGAGTTTAGTGAAAAGACTCGGCGGGTGTGTTGTTCTCTGGACCAGCTGTGACATTGACGAGCAATACAACTCCATGTCTAGCCCCAAAAAGTCAAGAATATCTTACCTTTTAAGGGTTTGCAGGTGTTATTCGATGCAGTCTATATGAGCAGAACAATGCAGAGGGAAAGGTGCGGGTGGGGGGGATTTATGTAGTCCAACGTATCCTCATACAACCGTTCATATGATATCTTATGAAAAGTTATTTGGGGTTTTTTTGTGCTTTTTCCTATGAATGTTGAGCGACACAAGCGATCAGTGCACCAGTGCAGGCCCCTACAGTGCATAACTACTTAGATTTAGGATTTTGGTTTGGATTGAAATAACTAAAGAAGAGGCGTTACTTATATACGGAAGTTCAAATCAATGTTGACTCCTGGTTTGACATAGGACACCAACAGCGGTCTCCTAGACTAAAGTCCTGTGTTTGTTTGACCCACCTATCTATGAATTATACTACATTATGTGTAAGTATGATCAGTGCATGAGAACAGCCTGTTTAGTCGTGTGGTAGCAGTGTGTTCAGTCTAAAACTTGCATCAAGATGGCTGCTGCAACGTCCACTGCAGCTTTGTTTCCATTACTGGTTTATAACCTCCGTCCAGGTCCCATGCAGGGAAGCTGAGCTCTGTGTTTGCTATGGAAGCAGAACGACTGTGTGTGCCATACACCTGGGTTACAGTATGAGCCCTTTTGTGGAGCGTGTAATGAGCCAGGCTTTGCCATGAAACTCAAGAAACCTATGTGCTTTTCATGCATACTGCACACTGTAAACAGCAGTGTTCCAGTGGCACATTTTCTACTGTCTGTAGATTCAACAAATCCAAATTGGATGGTTTGACACAACCTTGGTCACAACACCAATGGAACCAGTCACTGTTGCTGCAATTGTGCACATCATAGACTTGGCAAACTTATGACTCATACATGGATCAGTTAGGTGTTCCCTTAAACTCAGTCTGAAATTTAATTTCTACTGTTTGTGTAGAAAATGTAAAAATATAAATATATATATTTTTTTTAAAAGGAGAATAAAACGGTTTATGACAAAACGTCTAAGCTTCAAGACTCTGAGTGGGCATTTCCCTTGGCATCTGTTGACTGACAACTGAGAGTGGGCGCCTCAAAGTGCTGTCAACTTTTGTTGTGCGCTACTGACTGGAGAAGCAAAATTCATATAGCATTTGTTGTTAACTACCAGTAAGTTAAGTCGTGTTTCCGTTTACAACATATGTGAAAACCCATCGTGCTGTAGAAAGGAGGTTATGTTAGCTTCTTTAATTACTCAACATGTGGTGATAGAAAAATCAGTGTGCTGAGGTAACAACTTCAGAACCCCAGCTGTTTAACTTGAGTGGTTTCTCACACAGATATTGCACAAAGTGCCTACGTCACAGTTAGTAGCAAAGGTTCCTGCCCCTGGAGAACAATTGGTTTGGGTATTGGTACTCGATACCTTATAAGCACCAAGTACCAAGTAGTACCTGCATTCAATCTTTTTTTGTGCCCAAAACTATAAGACATAGACCGTATTTGTATGGTTTTGCTCAAAGCCAATCACCGCAAGCGTTCTTAGATTTAATGCAATGTGTGATTGGCCCAATACCACAGGAGCTACAACCCCTAGAGTCTGTGGTGTGGTGAAGTCGAGCATGGTGTATTTGACGGAGTTGGCAGGTCAGCATACCGAGATGCCACCAAAATGTTCAAAATTATGGCTACACTACACGCCTGTGGCGCCTGATAAAGAAAGTGTTTTAGACAACTGACTGCATCCATTCACATGATGGGTATCGAATTAAGTAGAAAAAAGGGTATCAATTGAAGTACTCATTACATCATACGCATCACTTTAAGGGTACTGGTATCATAGTTTTTAAACAATACCCATCCCCAGGGAACAATAATGTAGGGCGTTGTGTCACTGCAGATTGATGAATAAATAAAATATATCAAAACATATTTAGAGTACATAGCAAAACGTAATTTTATACTCAGTTTGACTTTAAGAATTCATGCTACAAATGAAAATTTAAAATCATCAAATCAAGAAAGGACCTGCTGATATTAAATATGGGGACAAAGGATGAAAAAGAAAGCATGAGATGAATGTGTAACTATAAAGAAAATACATACATGATGAGGTACGAGGGAAGAAGGAGAGCAGAAATGCGTGTTTTATTTCCTGCCATACAATTAAGCCGGTCCTTTTTATGATTTCATTTCACTCTGAAATGTAAGATTAATAATCTTGTGCCCAAAGAACTGATTTAGTCATGACACACACAACTGTACACACGGCCTAAATATTTTATTAACCTATATATCATCATCATCATCATTATCATCATCATCATCATCATCATCATCATCATCACACATACGCACACAAGCTAATGACATAAGCATCATCTCCCATAGAGGTTAATGGAGTATGGATTTTGGAATAGAGGCCACTGGCAAGGAGATGAAGATATTAAGTGTAGGGTTATCTTTAATCCTTAATGCCACTGTTTTCATTACATATTTCCTTGGTATATACAATCATTATCTATCTTTGCACGTATGTAGGTATATTGTTAATGCTTCCATGCACCCGCCATGCGTGTAAATTGTTGTCGGTGGCAGGTCAAATTGTCAGGCCATCAGCAACTTTTGCGGCCATGAAAAACACCCAACATAAAGTCGTGTTAAGTGAGGTCAGCGTATGATTGGATAGGTTTACAAAATGTAAAAGTCACTCGCAACTTATAGATAAAAGCAACGCTGTTGGCCATCGAACCTTATCTGTTTTGCTTGACAGTCGAAGTTCATGCCCACCCATTACTGTATCAACTTCACTAGCTACCTCACATGTCAATTTCGTCTGGAAGTCTGTCACGTTATCACACCAAATTCCAACTTCTACGATGAATTTACCCGAGTTGGATATACGGGGGAGCTACAGGGAGCTCGGCGTTCTAAAATATCGTCATTTTTGGTGCCTTTCTGTATAAATTTATATTTTTCTGTATGTGTGTTTCAAACTTGGTTATGGTATTTTTGTAGGGTACGTGGACGTAGCCAGTTATGAGGTCATTATTTCCTATGAAGCCTACTGTCTCTCTGTGTCCGAATGACGTGAACCTGCTTGAAACTGACAGCTTTCAATAAGACAGCTATCTGTGTGGGAGAGACTAAATGCCCTCGTCGGGCATGCATATGCCTTCCGTGAACACCCACCTCTACTCTGCCTCTGATTGAAATTAAAAGACAAGTTATTGCTAAGGTGGTGAAGATGTGCTGGGTGAGGTGGCTGGAGAAGGAAGAGTGTGTGTGGCAGCCACCACAGAAAAACTATGAAAACTAAAATGGTAATTGGTGATAATATGTACAGTTGAAGATATTATTAACAACAATTGATGCTCTGTTCTGCAAATCTTTAACTCCATGTGACGTTATTTTAGATTTCTACAACTAGTGATGATACTTTCATCAGTTAGCCTAGTTAACGTGGTTGAGGTGAACAAGACTCAGTATATTCATGCTTAACATCAGGGAAAGTCAAGTCAGACTGAGTCCTGCCACGTCCTTGCGTCATCCTGGCATTTCATCAGCTGAGGTGTGCTCCACAGTTGACCACGAGTGTCAGCAGCATACAGTCCTCTCCTCTGTGCTCCGGGGGTGGGGAGTGTGATGGTGAGACAGCACTGATGAAATATTGGGCAGAATTTGATTTGAGATTTGAGTTGGTTTTTATCCTTTACAAGTGAAAGGTGCTTATGGAATAGTTATGGCTCAAACCGGGACCTTTGAGTGTACCGCATGGTCATGCACGTACGTGCACACGCTAATATGCACGCATCATAGGCATTTTCATCAGGATGGCTAACTTGGCGAACATGTGGCGCATTTGAGCACGGAGTGGAATCAGACAGATACGCATTATTATAGGGGGTGCATTAGAGGCTGTGAGTGACATAAGGACTTATCACATTCACTACTTTCTCCCCCTTTAATCACATCATCACAGGACTATACTCCTCATGATGCACTGAGAGTCTGGGAGTCCTGTAGAGAGTTTTCCTCAGAGGAATCGTATTGTTTTCTGGGAAATTATTTTTCAACTTTAGTTTTGAACCCGAACTATCTCTATCACATCACGTTGCTCGCCACAATCTCAGGCTATTATAATAAACATTGTGGAGGTCAGGCTGGAGACACCAGGTGAAAGACTGACAGGAACAGACAGTCCTGAGGGACTTATAAGCGTAGCGCAATACCTGTTGATGCGCACTAAAAGTAACCAGCACATCTGCCGTGACCATGCGTAATTGTGGCTTGACTGCGTGGAACATCACTCTCTATTGCAGCAGTGCGCTGTGCTGCCTCTCTGTATACTTATCTCATGCGCACAAATTAATTAATGAGTGGAACATGATAAACGTCTATGTAAGTAGAATATTGTTATTTTAATTGTAGTGAAAACCAGGACAATTTGTTAGTGACTGTTGAAAACTGGGAGTGTTCTACAGATATTTGTCGGGACTCGGGACACCCAGCTTGAAAACCAGGACAGTCCCGGAAAAAAACGGGACGTCTGGTCACCGTGCACCAGCACAAATAACACCACTGGTTTGAATGTTTATGATTAAGTGGCTCTACAAGTAACGTGTGAGTGAAATCAAATGTGTGAGAGGCATCATTATACGTATAATGATTTAATTTCTAGAATCTGGCTTCGATGTGTATAAATGCAGTAAAGAAGCATCCATTAAAAGAACAGATTCTGGACATCATTGATTTCTATACTCTGGCTAGGCCCTGGTAGGGTGTTGATGCATTTGTTCTAATACCAGCGTAGCTGCTTTAGGGAATGGCTCAGGCCAGTGTGTGGTTGAACGAAAGGAAGAGATGGTGGATGTGTCAGAGCAGACAGGTGTTGAAGAAATTAACTGTAAAGTTGTCAAGTGGTAGTAAATGTACAGCGTAGGATTCAGTTTGTCCAAGAGTAAACGCCGCAGCTCCTCAAGACCCTCGTAAAGTTCCCATGTCTTGCTTCCCAACTGCTGGGTAAAGTGAAGCGGGTTAACGCCAAAGTGAGCATCAACTTCGGGCCTGGAGGCAAAACAGTCTCCCCTCAGCTTCCTGACCACTGAGAGTGATTAAAAAAAAAATCCATTGCAACAGTGAAGTATTTTTCACTGAGTCTCCGTGCTGTTGTTTCATAAATATAGGCACAACTTCCGTGATTGGTTGATGCCTTTATTCACGGTGCAAAAACTCAGATAATTTACCTTGTTCTGAAAAAAAGTATGTTGCGTTTTCGCCACATAATATTTGTGTTCTGTGTGAAAATATTCATGACAAAAACAAGTTTGAAAAAATATGTCTGTGTTTAGGCTTTTAGTCTAACCACCGCTGATGGAACATTTTCATTGGTCAAATAGAAAACTCATATTTACACAACACTTATTTCGCAGCTGTCATTTCACAGTCACATCATTTTATTTGTGTCGCATTAGAAAAAGCTGTGTGGAAACGGCAAAATTTGATAAAACGTCCTCAATTGCGAATGTTTTTACGTTCGCTTGAGGTGGTTTTTGCCTTTGTCAAAAAATAGTTAATATGCTAAATGGATTATGGAGACGCCTTTGTCGAATAAATTCTGACGTGGCGAACATTTAACTCACATGACTGATCAGCTGTTTCCACCGTTGGTTTCTTCCCTGATATTCCCGTAACGTGTGAATGCTTGTCTTCGTCTCTGGACAGCATCAAACACGGCCAATACTAAATGACAAGAAAGAAACTTGTCCAAATTAAACAAATTCCTGAAGACCTCTCTCCATCTTTCTCTCGTAGATGGCTAGAGGTCAAGGTGACTTGTTTTGTTTCTGGTACACAACCTACTACTTCATCTACTCTGTTTACTGGCGGATTAAAGTCATGCATATAGCCAATAGCGCCAACTTCTGACCAAACTGCTGTAGCCGAGTTTATTCGCTCCAAACCAGTTGATGGAAACGTGCCTAATTTCGCTCGACAATTGAATGGAGGCACGGCTAATGTAGATATTTAAATCTCCTCTAACGAAAATCCCCGACGTTACTGATTCACATGCATTTCCAGTTCCACATACTTTCCAACAGCACTGGGTTGCTATAGTACTCATTACTAATACTGCCACTTCACCCTGGAAAACAACTGCTCAACTGCAGCCACAGTCAGAGCGTCTGTAGATCAAGAAATACTAGATATGCAGATATTTTTTGCTCATTGCACAGTCTTAACAGATGTTTCATATACGCGTTGTCAGTTCTGTTTGTATTTTTTTCTTTAATATAATAACGTTACTGTATGTTTGACTTTACATGTAGGACCAATGGAAACTAAATGATTTCACCTTTCTGTGAGGTGTTTTACTCGTTGTGTGTTCCCTAAAGTCCATCAAAACTGACTGAGTGTCCTTGATTTTCTGCTTCACAGTCCCTGTCTCAAAAGGAAGAATCTCTCGAGGAGAAGGGATTACATTTGAATCTCATACATTTCAGAATGTTTTCCCACATTGAATACCAACTTCAGTGAGAAAAAAACATGCTCTTCCATTTACCTATTTTATATCCCAATTCCCTGTGGAAAAGGAGAATGTTGGAGAGAGAGAGAGAGAGAGGGGTGTGGAGCTGTGGGGCTTTTCTTTTTCCTCAATCTCAACTCCTTCCAGCAGCGAGGCTTTTCTAACACCAGTGTATTTGCTGGTGCCCCCCCACTGACACACACAATATAGACTCTATAGGCCTTCAGAGTGTGTGTGGTGTGTGTGTGTGTGATCGATGGAGAGAGAGAGAGGGGGAGTGGTGTGTGTGTGTGTGTGTGTGTGCGTGTGTGTGTGTTTCAGTGCAAGTTCAGCTGTTCCCGCCATTTAAATGTGTGTATATGTGTAGGAGCGTGTGTGATACGGGTCCCTAAGCTCTTTCATTTCATTCTATGGGACCCCCACTGGGCAAGTTCACAACCTTAGAGAGAGAGAAGGCAAGAGAGAGATGGAAATGAAAGAGTAGTGTGAAGAGAAAACGGGGGAGAGGGAGACAGAGAGAGAGAGAAAAAGACAGAGGGTGGCTTAAACAAGCCAACTGGTGAATTAAAGAGGGAAAAAAACGCAATGAGGCGAGAACTCTAAACCAGCAGAAGGGAGGGAAAAGAGAGGAAAAGAAAAGAGAGCCTTCTCCTTTTTCGTAATCCTTCATTCAGTATGTGGGGATTTGAGTCGATGGTGAGATAACGTAGCGTAACTCCCTCTCACTGTGGTGGTGGTGTGTGTGTGTTTGTGTGAGAGTGTGTGTGTGTGAGTGTGTGTGTGTGTGTATCAGCTACTATGAGTTCGGACATTTCAGCCTCCTGGCCAGACTACAAAATAACAGTAATCATCTTGACCAGTGCACCCTGTAGCTGTGTGTGTGGGCAAGAAAGGGCAGCCTACATGTGTGTATGTGGGCACACATTACCCTGTCAACCTCTGCGCAGCCCATTCTAAATAACAGTGATGACTAAGATCATATGGGGGGTGGACTAAACCATTTAGGATAAATGATGGCGACCTGCTGTTTTACCCACCTGTGGTTTAAACACAACATACTATAACACACACACACACACACACACACACACACACACACACACACACACACTGAGAGCATGCAGCACAAACCCACACAGATTACTACCTTTTGATGGAAATATGCCATATTGATGGCCACACAAAGATGTTTTGGTTAGGCACGCACACACAACCTCTTCAAACAGCTCCAAGCTGATGAATAACTGGGTGATAAAAACGGAATACACACACCCTCTCTGACTCATTGGGTGTGTGTGACAGAGACCCTTGCATGTCACTCTCAGCCAGCATAGTGTAAGCACATACAGTGTGTGTGTGTGTGTATCAGTTACACAGTTTCATTGACTTAGGTTCCAAAAAAACTCACAGATTTAGTATTGTGACGGTGATCTGTCAGTTAAAATACAAGGATTGGCTTCTCTGTGATAAAGTGAGAGAGAAAGGTAAGGTTTGCAATTGGAATTATGCCTTTATAATGGTATATAATTCCAATTATACAACGCGTAGCTCAAGTCAAGCAATCTCATTGGTTCATAGCCGTGGACGTCTAATTCTTTTGCACTTTTAGTATCACTCTGCGTCTGAGAAAAACACATTATACCAGGGGTCAGCAACCTGCGGCTCCAGAGCCACATGCAGCTCTTTAGCCCCTCTCCAGTGGCTCCCTGTGGCTTTGACAAAAAAAATATAGAAATGAATAATGGGTATTTTTTTTTACATTTTAACTTTAATTAATCATTGTTGTACGCCGAGAGAGATTCTTAAATTCTCCATTTGCAAAAATGTGTAGCCTATATTAAGGATGCACCGATACCAATGGGCCAATACCCAAAGCCCAGGTATCGCTATCGGTATTGGGACTGAAAAAGTGGGATTGGTGCATCCCTAGCCTTTACACTGAATAATAAAATAAGTTTTAACATTTCAGTCAACTAAACTGTGTGTCATAGCCTACGTACGTCTACGGCCCGTCATTTATCCTCTAATTTTGCCAATCCTCAATAGCGTTGGCTAGTTTTGAGTTTCCATAGCTACAGTAGGTTTCCAAATCCAAGAAAAAGAAAATTCTTAGAGGAAAATGGAGAATTTAATAGTGCGTGGACATATTTGTTTGCTTTCTGCGGCGAAAAATTAGCAAAAGTAACGGAAAGACATTTCCAGGACAAACACACTGGAAACTCCTACTGAAAAGAGCTTCCAGCCAAATCTCCTCAAGACTACTCTTCAATGTCCTGCCTCTCGTTGGCACTCGGGTCCTCTCTGCATTAAACTTAATAGGCAGTGTCACCTTCATTATAATGTTCAAGTACGTTTTGCAGCTCCAGACAGATTTTCTTATTTATTTTTTGGCCAAATATGGCTCTTTTGATAGTAAAGTTTGCTGACCCCTGAGTTAGACCAATGTGTCGATATGGTTGCTTAGCGACAGGGTCACCGGAGGATCACTTCTGCCAACACGGAACAGGTTACAGACACAAAGTAAGAAGGTTAGCTACCAAAACCCGCTACAAAATTGGAACATTTCTGGTTAGCTGCTACGGAGGAGTGGATTGAGTCGTGCCCATCTCCAGACAAAAAAATCCAGCTGCTAAACGACATGCAGAGCTACGGAAAGACGAGGTTCCCTGATGTTGCCCAGAATATGCAAGCGAGCAGGAATTACACAGCACCCGACTCAGAAAATGTCTGATGCAGGTCTTGACACCAGAGAGATTATTGGCCGTAAATGGCCAGAAGGGTGAGGAAACCTCTCTCCAGAGCTTTCGGCAACCGAAACTCAGTGACCGGAGAAAGTGGAGCAACATCCTCGCCACACCAAGCAACACACCTCCACCTAACAAGAAAAGGCAAGCCTAGTGCAAGCAGTTATCAAAGTTATCCTACTGATGCTGGACAGTTTCTCAGTGGTTGCACAATAAATGCCCCCCATCCATGGCAACCCAAGTTTTTTCTCCGACGAGTGATACTGAAAGTGCAAAGGACTTATACGCCAATCAGATTGCTTGATTTAAGCTACCTGTTAAGCTGGTTGTATATATTTATATACTATAGAGTCCACACCACACACAGACACATACACACACACACACACTCTCTCTCTCTCTCTCTCACACACACACTCACACTCACACGCACACGCACACACACACACACACTCTTAAGGCTGTGTTCCATCAAATTGTGTCCTAGGAAATGACCAGTGATCCAACACTAACAAGCTGTGTGTGTGTATGTGTGTGTGTGTGTGTGTGTGTGCGTGCATGTGATTGTATATCCATGTTAGACAGAGGAGCTTGAAGGAGCACTGATAATTTATGGCTTCTTTCTTTATTCACAGGAGAAAATGAAATAAGGAAAGAATAGAGAGAGAGGAAATGCCGGGGACAGTGAGAGATAAAGATGATGTACTGTATCTGGATGTGAGGGAGAGAAAAAGAAAGGAGTGTGAGGTCAGAAGAGAGGAGGCAGAGGGACCTCTTCAGTCAGTACTGACAGTGGTGGAAGGTTTGTAAAATGCTGAATTTGTTACAGTGTGTAGTAAAGGGAGAGGGGAATTAAACAATAAGTGCAAACTGGACTATACAATCCAGAATTAACAGCCATCACCTTCTTACACCAGTTAAACTCAGGTTAAAACAGTTAGTCTAAACTTTAGGCAAGGTCTCACTAATACAAAGATTTTTGCATTGGTGCAATTTTTATTATTTTTTTGTGAATATAACTATTGTTTTCTTTTACTCTTTGGTAACATTGTGTGAATGAACCTTCCCACAAATGGAGTGGAACATGGCGATGTTATGGGCAGTGATTATGGTAATGATAAAATAATAACAAACACACACCTTCTCGTGACGTTCATCAGGCTGAAACGAGCCACTTACGACTAGTGTGTGCAGTTAAGAGTCTTTAACATACGAACAAACCTCACAGAAAAGAGATTTAAGATAAGAATACAAAAAATGTTCATGAGGCCCAATGTCTTTCTTGGCTGGAGAGAAAAAAAATTTGACGACTAATACTGATGACATTTTAAGATGGGGCTGATTTTACAAATTGCACGTACACTTCTAATCTACTTTATTCTTCTCAGGTCCAAAACTCACGGTTGAGAAACATTAACCACATTGTGATACATGCCTTGCCATAGCAAAGCTGGTCAAAATAATCTCTTCATATAGGTGAAACTAGTCACTTTGATCAGACATGAACTGCAACGTAACCACATGATGAGAAGAACAAGCTGAATCTATTCCAGGTTATTTAAAACAACTGCTAAAGATGCTTTACAAGAAACACAGCTCCCTTCTCTCTCTCTTTCATTTTCTGTGTCACATACACACAGACAGCCTGTAAAGCTGTTACCAGAAGCTGTACGCAGTGTGTGTTAGGAGAGAGTACGGGGTTATAAACAAATAGAGGGTTTCAATTAGAGACCTTATACTCCAAGACCAGCTGTGTGTATGTGCATGTGTGTGTGTGTGTGAGAAAGAGAGAGAGAGAGAGAGAGAGAGAGAGAGAGAGAGAGAGAGAGAGAGAGAGAGAGAGAGAGAGAGA